>JAADJF010000175.1:0-242946 GCA_012932015.1 Fusarium acutatum | reverse complement strand
CCCCCCCCCCCCCCCCCCCCTGGGGGTCATAAATTAACGACGTTCTACCGCGATACCTGGATCGGAAGCTTTGACAGTACGTATGTATGTACTGTACAGGACGGTACAGTACCTCACTGTTGACCTTATGGTTCCCACAGGTGGCTTGTCCTGTCGTGCCTTGTCGACTCTTCCCCTAGTCCGCGGATGCCACCCGGCCTGAGTAAAAGCCGAGCAATGACGCCGCTGCACAGCATCAGCAAGCAACGCTCAGACAAGTTGATTAATATGTATTGACAGAAAATAGATGTGTGCAGAGGGCTCGCTTCAACTAAGATGAGCTTGTTTAATTAATTATCCTTCAGCTACTGCAGGGCTCGTCTTCGACGGGGAAAAAGCAACGGGGATTATGATGCTCTGAAGCCGACAATACCCCGGTTACCTGACTCAATCAGTCTCAGCTCCAACTCGATTCAGTTTCGAGGCTGGCTGGACATGGTCATACACTACAGCACAACAACTGGGGCAGTGTCTACACGTCACGATTCATACTGTACGTATCTAGAATGGCAAAACAATGATCACAAAGACACGACTAATTGTCTAATAGCAAGTTTAAACCCACTTGCCCTGCTCAATACCTATGCAACCCATAACACAACATGGCATGCGCCTCGCGGCGCTTGAGAGATGGCAGGGGTATCGGAGTTAGAGGGTGGCCCGTCCTGGTGCAGAAATGCGGCCCCGCTGCCGGCCATTCAGCACTCTGTGCCGCAAGCTAGTGATGACGCTAAAAAGCTTAGCTTACCAGACTGTCGGGACCACGCTAAGCAGGCATTAATCCCTGTGAGGTTACTCGTCTTCCCAATGAAGCATGGACCGAGCAGGGGAGGTCCTTGATTCATTGCGGGAACAATGTGCTGCCATTGGTAGCCCAGATGATCAGCCCTTGCTCATGCCTGATGATTACAATTGGGGCCAATGGGTGAGAGCTCCGGGCTCGCACGCTTTGCTGAATATGGTATAGCGTTTACGCGCGCGTTTACCATGCGGTTGGCTGTCATTGGACAGCGGCTTGACTGCAAGCGAAGGTCCTGCCAACTCAACGACGCTGCCCTGGGCCTGACTTTCCGTGTCTGGTCCCTGCACGCCCCCCCCCCCCTTGCTCCTTGCTACTCTACTGCTCCTTGCACATTGATTGCTCCTCTGATTTCTTACCTCACATCATCCATCAGAATAAATCAAACCCTCTTCATTCCACCAGCTTCGTTCCGCCTTCTCGTACCGACAATCCATCACCGATTTACTCACCGATTTTTCGTTGGCTTTTCTCTTTCCTATTCTGCGTTACAATGGTAGCAACCTTCCCCACATCCTAGTCAAAAGGCTCCATTGTCTCTCTCTCTCTTTTTTATCAAGTTAGACTACGTTTTGACAAATTCATTATGAGATGCTGAGAGACATGGTCTAATATTGGACTAACCTCATACTACTCTAGTATATACAATTGGAGTCTTGCCGATTTCTATCGGTTGCATGTGCCATGTCATGACATTACCTCCAACACTTATATGGATGGTTTACTTGCTATCAGTCTATCACAAGCCAAGTGCCGGCCTGGACGGCTTAGGCCCCTGGATATCGTCTCCCTCGCTTGTGCGCTATAGGTAGCTCATCTGTTATTAACGCTTAGCTATTGACTTAGCTACCAACATCGCCCCCATCGCACGCCGCTGCCGCCAGATCTGGGGTTTTGGTTTGAGGGTTCCTGCAGATCCATTCTCGGATCTAACGTCGCGGATGTCAAAGATAACACCGCCTTATCACGCCATGTGTCTATATGATATGGTCACTGAGGTATTCTGCCTAAAATAATTTCTACACTGCATCGCTGGCTTCCTTTCCCATGCTTCAAGGCAGTGAAAACGCTCCGCCTTGCTCCACCGTTTCATCAAGTTTGGCCTTGTGGGTTTCAGCATTGGCTTTGCCTCTTACCCGTGATCTCAGGTCCTTGGAATGCGGTTGAATTTCAGTGAGCAGGCATGTCTTGCTAAAGGACTCTTGCTCTTGGTTCTCAAGAATCAAGAGCCCCTTTGTCTGGTTATGTCCGTCCTAGCGTGGTGTCACTGGTACTCTTGATTTTGTTTCCGGTTTCAAACTTCTCCATCTCATTTACCCAACTGCCGGGTCTCTTAACGCGTACATACTTTGGCCTGAATGGGAAAGTTTTGCGGGAGATTGCTCGGTTCACTGGCTTTTTCGATGCGCATCTGACTCGTTAATGTCCACTCTAAGCGCTCTTGTCGCGTCAGGTTAGATGATCGCCCCCTACTACTTCCAACACACCAAACATATCGAAACTACCGAGGCATGTTTGCTAAGGCATTTCTAACGAGCATGGGAGTGTTTGCCGCGAGTATTCCGCCTTGTTCGCAGGCTTAGCCGCGTTTTTGACGTCTCATATTTCAACTCAAAAGTTCGTATATGTCGGTCCATAGGGTCGCATTTCTGTCCGACCCGCTCCCCCTTCTCCCAGTCATATTTCGAATCACACGCATGCTCATGCAGAGTGGGCGGTACCAGACTTTCGGGACCAGATAACGTGTTTGTTGCTCGTACGTTGAGCAGAAGAGGCAGGTGATGACACGGCTCATCAGCGTTGAGACAACCATCCATAACAGGTGTGGTGCCGTACATATCCGTCCGTCTGCAATGAATGGCGGCCCCCCCGCTGTGACATGGCTCTCGCTAGGGTGCACCTTGCCAATGCCAGGCTTGACATTCATCGTTCAAGCCCTGAGCCCTGGCAGAAAGACGTTTTCGATTTGTTGCTAGGCTGAATTTTAGCGTTGCCTTCTGAAGCCAGCACAGGCACAAGGCGACGCCCCCAAACCCCTCCCTCCTCTTTTCTTGGCTTGGCAACCCATCTCATCTTATCATCTATCGGGCGATCATCGTTAACGAGGAACAAAACACACACCCTCGTCAGAAGTCAGAAGCCAGTCAATCTCGTGGGGTTCCGGATGTTCCCATCCACCCATCTTTTGCCCTGATTGCGCATGTCTACGGCCCAACGCTTCGACTTGTTTGCATCACGGTCAATTGCAGAGCATGTCATTCAGCGTCAACATACTCACCCACGGCGCAGACCTGCGGCATGCGCTGCGCAGTAACAGGAACAAGGGATGTCCGATTCCTCTCCATACTGCGATGGCACTTATGTTCTTCTGTTCGGCCAGGGTACGTACGCTCCCATACATCATCTTGTAACCGCAATACTTGGATACGCCCGCAACAAGCAGACCCGAAATCCTCTTTTGGGTGTCAATAGGATTCTTTGCACCTCTGCCAAGTGAGCAGCTGATTGTGGCTACCTATTGTTCTTCACATGGACCAAGTCCTAGCTCACAACTGTCATGTCTCCAACTTGCTCTATTTGGTTTGTCAGCATTGTTCTGTACTCCCAAAACGACCAAATCTCCTAAGGCTAGTCGTCGGCTTTGCCGTTACGTGAATAGCTAGAGCTTATTTGCCTTAACTTTGTGTTAGAGGCGCCAAAACGTGTGAAGCTATCGGCCGCCTCTGTACTAGGACAAACACTCGCCACAAAGTTCTATCATGGCTTCTAGCCTATATTGAATGTTTCCTTCATATCAAAAACCTGAGTATAGAGGCTTTTGTGGTATTTCCTCATACCACAGCCTACTGCCATATCAGCCCCCTTCTTGATGCTTATCGCGAGAGCCGAACACATGGCCTACTCGGAAGAAAGCAAGACAGTCTCGAATCGACTACCTTGTCCAACTAGAATGGAACTCTTACCAGTCACTTCATGTATATGCATCACCGATAGCTGCTCGCTCGCTGTAGCAGGGGCTCCATGTTGGCCTGGAACGTTAGCCTACTGGCATGTCTCTCTCTACCAGTCACTGGCGATGGGGACCCAGAGTCCTTAGCCGTTTGATCATTTCAAACATCTTTCTTCTTATGTCTCTATGCATATAGCATGGAGTTACAGTGACGGTATCGTTTTCCAGGGCCTGAAATTCAAGAAACACCAAAACTACTCGGCAAAGGCTCTTGAAAATTACATTGCAATCCTTAACTCCGAATGGCCTCAGCAACGTGATCTATTGTCTCTCTATCAATTCTAGGCCTTTATAGATATAGGAGCCCTATGGAACTGAGTCTATCCACATATGTGACAGGTCTCCAATTTCTTCTGACCAGGGGTTGATTCAAACCCTCGTTGGGAGCAGGATCTTTCTCTTTGATCTCAGGCTCCAATGCGAGGGAATCACGGTACTGAAATAAGCCAACTTATGGATTCATGGGGCCTGTGCTCTGAAAGTGTGGTCATGATTGGCATTTTCTCCATCTCAAGATGGTGTTCTTGAAGGGAAATTGGAGGACGAGACACCACTTTTCGAAATTGGCGGCGCACAGGCAGAGGATATAGCAGTTGCAAGCAACCATGGTCAAGAGAATAGAACTTTCAGAGCGGGTTGGGCGCGTGACTCCCGGCACTTGAAAGCGCCGTCTAACGGCTTGCCGAGTCTTGCATTCTTTAGTGAAGCAAACTGCGTGGAACTGGGCTGGGCTGGGCTCAGAATTGCTCTGCTACAGGCTGGAAGGCTTATCCTAGCGCAGATCAATGGCGAGTTTCCTGAGCGGACACAGGACGCAAGTACTGGATGGGGCTGGGAGGGGGCGTGTTGTTGGTTGTGCCTCTGTTGGTTGTGTTTTCTCAGAGTCAGAGCCAGAGTCAGAAGAGAATGACCTCCAGGGATCAAATTCGACGTGGTTCTTCCTCCTATGGTCCGCTGCTGCCCTGAAGAGTAAGTGGCTCGTCTTCCGTTCAGATACAGATACTGATACTGACAGTGGTTTCGATCTCCAGATGCCCTTGCTTCTCGTCTATGAATGCTCACTGTGCCGACTTGGCTCATCGGCCCCTGCCCTCAGCATCCCTGCAATGGAATATCAATAGAGAATTCAAAAATGGAAAAGAATATCCGGAGCCGGCACTGCTCAGTTTCTAGAATGTTGGCTGGAGCATTACCCGCATTGCTTGCTTTACATAGCCTACTGAGAGTGCCTCGTCGAACTGAATTCGAAACAAACAATAATTAATTGCATCGTTAAGAGTAAGTTTTCAACCAACTCTTGTCGTCTGGGAGGCGCTTAATCCAGGCATTTGGTTTGTCTTCTGCCGCGCACCAAGGCCCCCGGCCGTTTCCGTTTCATGCGGCCATGGGTCTGCAGAACAGGCCAAACAGGGCATTGCCGGCCTGAAAATGCCGCCATATACTTTACTTGACGACATAAGTCATATCATCTCTGCTGCGAGGCGTTATTCCAACTCCATAGTTGATGAATGGGTTGCCTGATTGACGAGACTTTCTAAGCTTTGTGGAGAGACTCAATGTACTGCCCTGACGAGGCGTTTTCGGGACAATGCAATGTTCCGAATCACGAAGGCGGACAAGGAATGCGTTCGTCTTGGCTCTCTAAGCCATGGCCGTTACCGACTCCAAGGGTTTGTCACTTGTGGAATTCATCCTCAAGCCAGTGTCTATTCAATCGATATTAGCTACTATTGACTTGATGTCATCGACGCTCAAAACGGTCTCTTTTGCATTCTTGAAATCCAATTGTACCTTATAACCGTCAAAAGCACTACTGGAAACGCCACGGCAACTTCATTTCCGATGGATGAGGAATTCGGAAATAGAGAGAAGGCAAACGGCTGTGGCGTAGATTGTTCTATTGTTCCTTGCTCTCCACCGGAGGTCGAATCAGGACCATCATCACACAACCGACAATAGACTCGTCAACGCCGGGAAACGCCAAATTCGACCCAAATTCTTGGCGAGGGCTCGGGGATTCTACAATGGCATTCACTGTCCTCAACCGCATCGCCACACTAGCTCAATGATGGGGCAGATGCGACTGACGGCTGCGAATCAATCTCCAAGAGCCGGGGTCCTTGGTTGATGAGCTGCATGCATTTTCGGCGATTGCCTCTCCAGGCTGACATCGGTGAGTCGAGTCATATATCGGTTTAAAGTTAATTATATTGATCTACAGGTACTGTTTGTTTGAAACATCGCAGCAGGCAGAGGCAGAAGTGCAGCTCCAGTTCCCATCCTCGTGCTTCGGCTTCATTGAACCCAGTTGTGGTGCCCCATAGGGTTCTGAGAGTGAGTAATTGATCAAGGGGCACATAATGGTACGTGCCATTGAGAGGAGAACGACAGAATGCTTCGATCCCTGTCCTCGCTCGCCCTGGACCTGGACCTGGTTGTTGCTGTCTGTTGCTTGTCAACGTCAATGTCACCGTAACTTCAATTAGACTCGGCTCACGGATCAAGTCCTCGCGTCTCCATTTCCCTACAACCTCGCCTTCGCCATGGTATCCATATACGTTATGAATGTGAAATGGCATGGGTCAGAGACGACTTCTAACTCGCTTAGCCAAATGCCTCGGCCTATGCTTGATGGGGGCATGTATTTCTGCCTGGGAATATCTATGGGCTATCAAGACACTGTTCGAGATTTTGTCGAAGTTGCAAAAGTGCCTCCGAGCTTTGTCTCGATACACGAGAACGGAAACTGTACAAACTGGTGAAATCATGAGAACCAGTAAAGTCTTGGCTTTGCTGATCCCAATATTTATTAAAGAAAACACTTACTCTTACCATGGGTCAAAACGAGCTAACTTTGAGGCACGATACATTATGTCTTGGATGACGAGGTCATGCTCTAGTGATCACCTGTAGAATCAATACTTTTTCACATTATACGGCTTAGGCGATAATATCCATATCTCTTTGAAGTACATGGACAACAAAAACGATGATTATTGCTTGTCTTTATTGAACTCTGAACATCTCGTCATACTGCATAATTACACGTAGACTGTCTTTTACCACTTCCAACTTCCATTTTATTCCTCAATAAGCTCATCCCGGCATGGAAATGCAACAGTTGATCCGATTCTCCCTGGCTCAACAGTCTCAAGATTAATCACGATGCAAAGAGTACAAAACCCAAGACCAGAAAAGGAAAATGAAACCGTGCGCAGACCTGGTGTCAGCAGAGAAGCAGACTCGCTTCAGTGGAAGAAAAGAAGAAAAGACCTTGCCGCTGGCTTATGATGCTCCGTTACAGTGCCGAAACTCACGCCAGTTTTAAAAGGAAAAGATTGCTCTCAAGACCATGCATGTCTAATGCACCTCTCATTCATAGTACCAATGTTGTTGATCACGTTCCTAGGCGCCTTCCAAGGGAGGCACGTATGAGTAGTTAAAGTCAAGCAGGCCGTCCAACATCCAGTGCTGGGGGTCGAAGAAGTCGTAGTTGGCCGCATCTCCGTAACTGACACCAGCCATCATACTATGAGCTGACGATACAGCTGAGAGTCCTGTGGCTCCCGGTGTCAGGGCGCCGTTCGAGTTGGGGTTGCTGTTGTGAGTGTTGTTGGTGCTGAGCAGACTCGAAGGCGGGAGGGTGTGAGACGGTACGAGGGTGCTGTCCATGTGTGTTGATGATGCTGAAGACTCATTAGCCGAATCTGGATTTGTCGGTTGTTTGGCAGCTGTTGTCTGTATTAGCATTCTTGCAATATTTGCACAAGACAAATCAAGACATGCTCTACTCAGGGGCCTTCACCAAAACATAGAGAGAAAGGGGATCACCTACAGTCTATAGTACCTCGCCCCGATGCCTGGAAGTCCTCCCTCCACCTCCAGACTGAATCGAATACAAGGCTCATGCTGTGACGACATCGAACCTTGAGCTGGAGGCTGTCGTCCATCTGGATCGGTGAGTTGTCGTTACTGTTGAAGTTATGTTGATTGTGTTCGAGTCGAGCGCCGTTCCACATCTGCACCATGAGTTCAGCCAAACGCCACTGAAGATCATTGTTAACAACACTGGTAGCCCGGATAGCCCGGATCGTCTGATGAAAGAGCGTTCGACCTCGCTGGAAGTCTATGGTCTTCGAAAAGAACGACCTCATGAGCTTGAGAAGGGCGAAGCCAGCTGCAACCATCATCTGTCCGATGTAGTTACTGCAGTGAAGAAGTAAGTGTCCGCCAATGCCGTCCCGAGGACTGGTGGCTTGATCAACTTCGAGGATTTCATCGAGAAAAGCGGTAGTGGCACGCCATAGGCCCATCAGATCATCCATATAGCCTGGGGTTTTACTGGAATCGAAGAAACCGGCCAAGCGCATGTGAAGAGCCGCTGCCCGGAGATGCAAAGAGACGATGGGGCCCAGCCCTTGTGAAAGGATAGAAGCATTCAGCTCCGCGTAATCTCGACGGTAGACACGCATCAGCATTGCCCTGTGTTCATCTCCTGCAACGCCACGGGGATCGCTAGCGTTGCTATACATCTCCTTCGATACCTTGTCACAGAATCTCTCAATTTGTAGCCGTGCCTCTAAATCTCGTGATAGTTGGAAAGCACTCTCTTCTCCGGCTCGTGAGGCCAGAGTCCAGTCATAAAGAGTTGACGCTGGCTGGCCGTAGCCAGTTCCAACAGACTGCGCAACAATGTTACAAACAGCCCATGTTGTCACACGGTCATTGAGTTGTTCCTTGTTCAACTCAACTGATACCCTGGAAAAGTCTTGGATATTATTGGGCCGGTGCAGACCTATTCCAGTGGCCGTTTTCATCATCACTCCACACAAAATGTGCGTAGGGTCGGACGAAGTCGTACTTGTGGGCAGTGGCCATGTGCACAGCAGACACATGGCCTTGACCACGTAGTAGTTGCTCGGGACTTCTCCTATCGTTGACCATAAGAAACGTGTCAGAGGTCCCGAGAGATTGCTGAGCAGATCGTTTGTGCTTGGTGGATTATATCGTCGGGCAGCGACAGAGATAATGGACCAGAAGAGGAGAGGATGTTGTTGGTAGAAGAGATCAGGTGCCTGTGAAGGGTTGAGGAAGGGTAGAAACTGATGATAGAAAGCCCAGAATTGTCGGAAAAGGTTGTTGACATCTTCTTCCGTTAGCTTGACATTTTCTAGGTCGTGTGAATATCGTGGCACGTTGTAGTTCCCACCGCGCTTAAGATGAAGCAGGGACGAGACAGCTTCGTCAGAACCCATAAAAGAAGGATTTCGGGTGTGGGTGTGAGTATAGGTAGGATGGCTCGCAGCAATGGGAGAGTCCATATCGTCGTCGGCTTCTGGAGTGAAGCCTTGAGACTTTGCGTGAGCAAGACTGCGACGCAGTCGATCGATCTCCTTCTCCATCTCGGCGTGCTTGGATCTTTTTCCTACTCTCTTGAAGTTTGATTCAATTTTGCACTCTAGTTTTAGGCGATTGCACCGAGAGCAACTTTGGAAAGGGTCTTGCACCACGTCGCATCGGAGCTGTTGGAAAATTCTGTTCAGTACAATGGTATTTAGACGGTCTGTTCTCGGGAGGTTGACTCACCTTTTGCTGTCGACACTCGTTGCAAGCCCTTTTGACGCCAGGCTGGCGCTTCTTCTCCTGCTCAGCATCGTGATCGTCAAGATTACTGCCTGGACTACTTTCAATGCCAACCATGCTGCTCCTCTTACGCTTGTTGGTGCCATTGCTGTTCCCATGGCCATGACCGTGACGGGAGCTGACAGGACTCGTAGGACTCATCGAGGCCGCCCCACCAGCCATCATGGAACCGTCCATAGGGACGATGCCCTGAGCCGGAGGCCCGGAGGAAGAACGCGACGGGATGATGCGAGGATGCACCGGCGCCCGAACGGACACGGGCACGGGCAATCAAAGAATTGGAGGCTTCGAAAAGCAAATACCCGGAGTTCGTTGACCGGCCGGTGCCGGTGTCGGTGTTGCAAGTTGATATGGATATTTCGGGTCGCGGCGCTGAGTGGGCGCGTCGTGTGTTGGCAAAGACAATGCGCGTGAGCATAGGCCGACTACGGAGGAGAGGGGTTTGTTTGTTAGGGAGAAGATTGCTTTTCGCTGGTTTCAAGGTGCGAAAAAAGGCGACTCGAATGTGAGTGGCTAATTGACCTGGCCAATTACCAACTTTTCTTCACCGTCCTTCCGTGAAAAGAGTAATTCGCTTGACAATCTTAACTGGGAAGGTGCAGCAAGGTACAGAAACGGTACTCTTTCACCGTTGTTGCCTCATGCAACGACTTCTGAGCGACCTGACAAACTGGAGACGAGCGGGGCACGCCTAGAAAATTATCCCCTGCGGCGGGGATTGAAGTCTCTGATTGGCTGGTCACTCGGCTAGTCACGTGATGTCTGTATCACTCAGCAGATGCCCAGGGAAGGCGTGATCATGCTATAGGGAACTCAACGATATGACAATTAGATATACTCAAATGAGGTCCCGAAAGAACAATATTCTGCATGAGGACTTGGAACTCAAGTAATTTCGTAAAAATGTTTGGGTGGCGATACAAGACTTTTGACGCTGAGTCCCTATGTAATGTGACCATCTCGTATTTATGAGTTATACGATCTCATCACATGATGCTGGCAAGAGTGTAACCAACGAAAAGAAAGAAGAGACAAGAGAGAACTATGCTTCGATACTTTATGATGTTCCCGTATTATAGATACACTATTTTCTTGCTTCTGGTCGTGGTATTTACAAGTCGAGAAGACTGACGATGTGCTGAGTAGCACCTAGATATCTTAGTATGGCATTGGATTTGAACCAGCCCTTTCATGCATCTGAGCCCCAACGTTTGAACGAAATCTAGATTAACTATTCAACTTCTTTTAGGGATGAAAGCACTGCAAATTATCATCCATCACTATGTTAGCGATTTGAAATCACATACTATGGTAGTAATACTTACTCCGTCCATCAAATCGCAAATGCCATTGTCCTTCCAATGGAAGGGCATGAGCTGCTAAGCCAATCAGGCTCAACCACTGTATACTGACTGCTCTGAGCGCATCTTGCCAAAAACATATCTCTCTCCCTGCCTTACTTGCGTCAGATAATCATCTTTGCTTTTTGCATCAAAATCACTTCTCTTTTTATTCACACATTGTTCTTCATCAACAATCATAATCACCCTTCCTCAAACACTTCATCATGTCTGAATCGGACAAGCCTCGTCAGTCGGTCAAGCGTCAGCTCAAACCCGCTCCCCAACGCCCTGGCCAAGATGTGCATTGTCCACGATTCAAATCAGAGGTCCACTTTGTGATTCCAGGATCAATGCCAGAAATTGGTGAGTTGATCAAGGCAATAGTGTTAGTGTTGATGAGACACGGCTCTGACGCTTTGTGTGTGTAGAAACTCTTCGCATTCGAACAACGGATGTTTCTCAGCCTTTCCTGGACCCAAATTCGATGCAACAGTCATGATGCCTTTTATTACTGGACCTGCGTTATTCAAACTTGGCTGATACATAATTGATACCCTCTTACAAATCTGAAAGTGTATGTTTCCAAGCTCGACCCTGCATTTCTGTTTCGGGCCGCCCAAGTCAAGGATTCTGGCCTGATGCATATCAAAAGCTAGCAATATTTCAAGGCGAGGCGGGAAATACCCGTGAGTGATCGGCTCTTCTTGTTCCTTTCCGAAACCTTCCATGGTCCTTATAAGTGAACATCGTTCAAATATTCCAAATTATCGGGAATGTCAATGCAATTGGAGTCACTTGCCACGCTAGACAAGCCTCGGACATGGCTACTTTATCTATCTAGTCCATGCTACTTGTCAAATGGCGATCTCCAATCCAAACCCGGTGAAAGTGCCGAACAACACCATAATTCAGGATCCCCCTCTTATTCCGCGGGTCGCCCACACTCAATATGCGGGGCTATTGACTAGTGTCCAGGGGATCCTACTCCTCCTTATGTGCGTCTCTTACCTCTTTCTTCCAAGTGGAGGAGCCGATCCGCACAACTAAGCTATCCCACATGCACTGCTATAACGTTATGCTAAGGATGCATAGTAAGTAGACTACAATGAATCTAGTAAGATACGTTCTTCCCATGGGCTTTCTCTCGTCGAAACCGCCTATATAAACCGTCATCCTGCCCGACTGTCGCCCCATCCAGCTTGACTACAACATTACCTACTCTAATCGGAAACTTGATACCCTGTCTTCATCATGGCGACAAAGCTTCATACTGTGCCTTTCCTCATCAACGGCAGCGATCACACCAGTGAAAGGGCTGTTGATGTCGTGTCTCCCGCGAGCGGCGAGGTCGTCCACCGCTACCACAGTGCCGACGTCAAGGATGCCAATGCTGCTGTCGAGGCTGCTGCTGAGGCTTTCAAGTCATGGCGTAAGACAAGGCCTAGTGAGCGCCGGGATCTCTTTCTCAAGGCCGCCGAGATTATGGAAAAGCGACGTGATGAGCTCCGCAAGTACTCCATGTCAGAGACTGGCAGTGATGCTACCTGGGCCGATTTCGATATCAGCACAGGCATTAGCCATCTGAAGGAAGTTGCCGGTCGTATAGGAACACTTGAGGGCGCCATTCCCACTGTGTCGGATCCCAACACAACTGCACTCGTCTTGAGAGAGCCTTATGGTGTCGTTGTAGCAATTGCGCCATGGTACGTTTCCCGCGCCCGGATGAGTCTAAGAAGTTACTAACATGTCAATCCAGGAACGCCCCTTATATTCTAGGCACAAGATCTGTTGTTTTCCCCATGGCCGCTGGCAACACAGTGGTCTTCAAGGCCAGTGAGGTTTCTCCTCGAACACTTTGGGCCATTGCCGATGTTTTCAGAGAGGCAGGGCTCCCTGATGGTGTCCTTAACGTCATCTTCCACGAGAGAGCCAATGCCGCAGCAGTCACAGCCGCATTGATTGAGCACCCTGAAGTCAAGAAGATCAACTTCACCGGCAGCACACCTGTTGGCCGTATCATCGGTAAGCTTGCGGGCGAGAACCTCAAACCTGTTATTCTGGAGTTGGGTGGCAAGGCCCCAGCGATCGTGTGGGAGGATGCGGACCTCGACCTCGCCGCGCTGCAATGCACCCTTGGAGCGTTCATGAACTCGGGGCAAGTCTGCATGTCTACCGAAAGGATCCTAGTGCACAAGAATGTCAAGGACGAGTTTGAGAAGAAGCTGTCAGCAACCATCGAACAAGTCTTCTCTTCCAAGGCGGACGCACCGATTCTTGTTGCATCGGCTCCTGTTGAGAAGAACAAGGCCTTGATCAAGGATGCCATCTCTAAGGGTGCATCCCTGGTTCACGGAAACCCTGATGTTGAAGAGTCAAGCAAGACCCGTATGAGACCAATTGTTGTGAGAGATGTCACCACAGAAATGGACATTTATAAGTCTGAGTCCTTTGGCCCTACAGTTTCTCTGATGGCTATTGAGACGGAGGAGGAAGCCATCAAGATCGCCAACGATACCGAGTACGGCTTGAGCTCTGCTGTATTCACATCTGATCTCCAGAGAGGCCTCCGAATTGCTCGCGAGATCGAGACAGGTGCTGTCCATATCAACAATATGAGTATTCATGATGAGAGCGGTCTGCCTCATGGAGGAGCCAAGGCTAGTGGATACGGCCGTTTTGGTGCATCTGCTGGTCTTAATGAGTGGACTCGCACGAAGAACATTACCTTTAGGAATTAAATGATGGAATGATTATAATACCAAATAGCGCAATATGAAAGAATGTTTTATGCCAATTGAGATTGAGGTGGGAGTGAAACAATGACAGTCAAGTCAGTGCCATGATTGAGAGTTTATTGAAGCTCTTACCAACAACAAGACGTTGATAGGGCAATACTTGTGTATTTCACCTCACTCTCTAGACAGAATCCAAGATTATTACAACATTTATACGAGGACCCTGCAACTATAAGTATTATTACGCCTTGAGTTCATGTACAAATGGGTTCATAATGTGGTGGTGCAGGGTAGCCGTAACAATGCATCCTTACATAATCGACCAATCCGCGATAAGTGGAAAATTTCCCATTATCCAGTTCAAGGTCCCAAAACGCCGTCATAACGCAGCCTTTAACCATCACAACGTCTTGATTAAACCAAACCGCCCAACCACCTCCAACAACACCGCCAAAATGAGTTTCCTCGGAATGGGTCGACCTCAGCCTACTTCGGAGCAAAAGATTGCTGCCGTTGAGAGCGAGATGCGCATGATGGCCGACACCTACAACCGGTAAGCCCCAGCGCCCACCAACCACATGCATTGATACTAAATTGCGATGCCACAGTCTTCAGCAGTCTTGCCAGAAGAAGTGCGTTCCTAACGACTACCGCGAGGGTGAGCTCAACAAGGGCGAGTCCGTTTGCCTCGACCGCTGCACAGCCAAGTTCCTCGACACATCTATGAAGGTCAGCGAGATCATGCAGCAGCAGGGCCAGGCTCTCGGAGGCGGCCAGCAGGGCGGTGGTGGCATGTTCTAAGCGTGATGAACGAAACGCAAACATTTACGACCTCAACAAACCATTTAGAGGACGGGCTCCAAATAGGCTGGGGTGATGAATTGAAGCTTTGTACGATTATTCAGGAGAATGGATAGATATTGGGTCTGAATCGATATCTGGCGCTTGCATCACGAAATGATGACCGAGGGTGCAATGGAGGTGTTGCTGTATTATATAAACTTGTATATGAACGAATCGAGGTCAGGCCAAAGATGACGCTTTGGTATAAGGATAACTAGATTAAGTTTATTCAATATGACCCTAAAAAATGCCTTGTACCCAGGGGTGTGCTATGCTATGTCTGATATGATATCGATGTCCCAAAACTCCGTGCTGATGACCCTTTAGGGGATTATCACCCCCATGAAAACGCTCTTTACCCAACATCAACCCCTGGATTAAGACGGCGACCTTGTGATATCTGGACCCGTCCCGATTCCTGTAACAGTTCTGAACATCCAGTGAAGCCACCCTTCGGTTTCAAGCTCGGCCTTCAAAGCCTCAGCTCTCTTCTCCATATCCTCCACTTGCCTCTCAAAAGTAACAATACCATCTTCCACATCGATCACCTTTTGTAACAGAGCATTGATTTCATAATCGAGACGAGCTACGAGCGCCTCAACCTCCTTAAGGCCTTCTAAGAGGTGAGACCGCTCCTCGGCAAGAAGCTCATGAGAAGTTATACGCATGCGCTGGCATGCCTCGTTCAGCTGGTAGTAGAGTGCATGCATTTCGTCCTTGTCTTTCGCGTAGCGTTCATCGAGAGCCTCAACTGCACTGATCTTCTCTGTGACCCATGGCTCAATGCGGTGTTTCATTTCCTCCAAGCACTGATGAAAATGCTGAGCTAGGTCATTGAATGCTTCGATATTGGCAAGGTCATCCGCTGCATCTGCCACATCGATGAGCGGTTCCCACTCCAATACTGCCTCTTCAGCATCGCCAAATGACATTCGTCGTGGCCAACGATTTTCGTTGAGAACGGTCATGTTCGGGCACTGTGATAACTGAATACTGTGACGTCGCGAGAGCCCCCTTTTGGATAGATCATCGTTGAGTTCTGCATCCAAAACAGGCCCTTGTAGGTCATGCTCATCAACAAGAGATCCAACGGCGGAGGGTGCTTTGGACAACACATCCTTACGCACTTCGACCCCAATGTCGAATAACTCCTCATCTTGCTCGCGCTTTTGAGTTTCCACGGGAGCTGAGGCCGGCTGCTTAATGTCAACTGTCGAGGTGGACGCAAAGTGCGACAGTTGTGGGAAACCTGCTCCCCCTTCCACGTCTGCTCGTTTCATCGCGGCTAGATACTCCTGCGGTTTGTTGTTCCATGTGAAGGCTCTGCCAACTCCTTGTGTGGGTGCTGGTGGTTGTGTTGTTCCCGGAGTGAGCCCCTGGCTTGAACTTCTGGGGCCCGATTCTAAAAAGTCATCTCTTGTTGAAACCGAAGGTCGACTGGTGTGCCCACGTAAGCCTCCCCCAACGACATCCTTGATACGTCCAAAACCAGACCTAGCGTCGTTCATCTTTCCAGCGACACCTTTGAAGATGTTCTTCCGCGAAGCCTCCTTATCACCTGATCCATCAGCGACACTAACGGCGGAACCAGGTGGGTGGCCCGAGTAAACATCAGAAGTCTCATCCAGTCGCTTCGCATCCAACTCGTTCTCAGCAGGCACTGAATATAATCGTTTCGGGTTTGGATTCGCTTCCTCCTCTTTCCAAGGTACGGCGCTGCTCAATTCTGGACTGTGATGTGGTAGCTCAGCGACGCTTCTCCGAGGCTTGCCATGCCAGAGCCATTTGGCCCGTTCGCCATATGCTAAGCTAGCAAAAGTGCCAATGTCGAGAGTCTCAATATCAGCAAGTCCTCCTTTGTCTTTTCCTGACACCATCCCCATTACAAGCTCACCCCTTTTACCCCCGACTTCCGTCAGCGTTGATTTCACAGCCCTCTGTACACCCCAACTTTCTCCAGCAGCAGCCTTAGCAGACACAGTGTAGAGCTTGAGAAGAGTTTGACGGTCCAGCCTTCTTGTCTTCTCGAGCTTTTGTGATTTTTGAAAGTGACCAATACCACGCTTAGTGTTTTCGAGGTCAAATACATCCTTTGATACCGGAGCTCCGTACCAATGGAGACGATTTCGAGCACCCATGAACATGCCCAGTAATGCCGCCACCGTACTGGGGCCTAATATGCCATCGGTAGGCTCAAAGTTATAGTGTTCAGCACCAATTTCGATCCACCAATTATTGATAGCCATCTCTGTCTTGTCGCAAAGCAGCCCATCGATGTATTGGTGCCCCAACTTGTCAAACATGTATAATGTGACTTGACAAAGTTTGATAAGTTCGACTACAGCTTGCGGAACAGGTACTCGATCGCTTGTCCTGTAAAGCTGCAGGAACTTGAGCTGCGTTGCTTCAGTTGGATCTGACAGAGTCATGCCTGATCGCCCAGAACATCCTAATCGTTTCAAATCCTCATTGACGATGAAAGAGGAGCGATATTTTCGGATATCACCCTCAGGTACCATAAGAACGGTGAGGGCAGAAGGGAAATTACTCAGATTAGTAACCATAAGCTCTCCAAGCTCAGTCTCCTTGGGCCGCGCATGTGAATCCTGGAGTTGATCAAAGTAAAAGCGTAGCCTTGGAGGCCAAAGACTCTCGTCTATTGGAACAGAGAGCACACCGACAACGACCGAGTGTTTTTCGTCTCCAGTATAAGTGACGATCAGGAGTGTTGGTGGTTTTCGAGAACACGCCCATTGTTCGACTAGGTACGACTCGTATCCGCGTAAAATGCCTCGGCGCTCGACAACGACAACATTGCTGCCTTCTTCGAGATACCTGATGCTGTGTTAGCCTCGGAAGCTTCAGGAGTGTTTGTTCGTGACGCACCGAAAGGCGAAAGGATCGGCAAAGACAAGATTTTTGCGCCTCGGCGAGGGTACAGGTTGAGAATCTGCAGCTTCATTGTATGTGGAAACTTCTAACGGAGGGATGCCATTCGGGGGACTTTCTCGCGTGGTGCTAGGGTTGGAAGTGGTCGCTGTACGGGCGACAGACCCCTTGGCGGTGTTGCCTGTCGAGACTTCATCGTCGACTCGAAGTCGAGGATCTGGAAATCTGAAAGCCATGGTGTCGTCATTGGCCCGTGTATTTGATAGACGCAGTCTCGAGCTTCATCCTCACCCGTGGTGAGCGAGGAGTAGCAAGAGGACGTCTCTAGTAGTTTCGTTTAGGCGCGCGTGTCTTTGGAGGCCTTTTTTCGGGTGTTGAACAGGTCTGAGAGGCAACTAACATTACAGGGCTTTCATGTGATGCAATAGCTCCCAGGTTAGCTCTCGGTACCTGCTTCAAGTACCTATCGCAGACGCAGCCGAAGACTTTACAAGCTAAATGCGGGGCACTAATTCCCTGAAGCCCCACGTGAATCCCTGGGGTGGACTGGGGTCACCCGACACTTTCGTCGTCACTTGCTATATGAGGAGGATGATTCAATATGTGATAGTTGTTGTGGTGATTCGAAGAGGAGAGGCTTGTTCAACAGTTTCCATATGCAGATTGTGATTAAAGTGAAGCTGTTGTCAAAGCGTAGCCAAAATCTACTCTCGTTTAATTGGCCTTCATTAAGAGAGCGAGACCGGTCCCCTTTAACAGCAAAGCCTCGGTATTCCCCTTATCGATAGCGATAATACACCCGTCTCCCTCTTATCTAAGCTCGGATCGTTCCGTCACCGTTGAATCAAACGACATCAACCTTCCAACACAACGGGCATTTTGTCGTCCACCCGTGGAATATCCTAGCTATTGGATGAACCCATGACTCTCTTTGGCTTTGGAATCTTCACTTCGCGTTAAACATAACTCTCGGTCTTGATCATATCTTCTACATCTGATTCAAAACTCAACATAGTCCCCAGCCATGGCGGAAGCTGATAACGATCATGTCTCGCCCTTTGCACCACTCATGGTTGAGCTGGCTCGTATGAGGAACAGAACACTCAAAACCGTGGTCGATGATGTAGATCAAGTCATTGACCTTCTTACTAATGCTCGCGAGAAGATTGCTCAAGGTGAGCTGGCTTTCTTCTGGTACCACCGCCAACTAACCACTGTAATAGAGCAAGACTCGAATCGAACTGGCATGGCCATGATGACGCTGCAAAACCCAGTCAAAGCCCGCTTCGAACGAATCAATGTAGATTTAAAGGATATTACCAAGGCGCAGAAGTCCTTCGGAAAGGCCCTCGATAAGGTTTGTCTATAAGCTCTACCTTTTGACGGCAACGACATCTGACCGACACAGGCTCTTCCTCACCGAGAACTCCCTATGGAGACCGATGCTATGGCGGACCACCCGCGACTCATCAACCGTGCGATAGCCATGCATCTTCTTCGCGAAGGTCAATTTTCTGTCGCCTCGACGTTTCTCAAAGAAGCTACAGATCACCCTCCCGGCCGCGAAGCCCATATCATTTCGCAAACAGACGAGGATGGCGACGATGATATGGAAAGCGAGGATGACTTAGAAGACGAAATGGCAGGTCTACATTCAGAGCATTTGCAAAACAAGTTTGCGGAAATGTATAGCATCCTTTCTCAGCTCAAGGACCATAATCTCCTACCCGCCATCGACTGGGCCCATGCAAACGGCGTCCATCTTGAGGCCAGGGGAAGCACACTCGAATTTGAGCTTATCAAGCTCCAATATGTCTGGCTGTTCAAAGGTCCATCTGTTAACGGTCTTCCCGACGAACCTGCGACCAATGGACTCGGTGGAGCGATTAACTATGCTCGCCAGAACTTCCCTCGTTTCCAGAATCGTCATTTGCTAGAGATACAACAACTCTCCAGCGCCGTGGTATTCGCCCCTAACCTGGCCAAATCTCCTTACAGCCATATATTTGAGACAGATTCAGCGTTCGAGGACGTAGCCATGTCGTTCACTCGCGAATTCTGCTCACTGCTTGGCCTGTCGGCAGAGTCACCTCTCTATATCGCCGTCACAGCAGGCTCCATCGCTCTTCCACGCCTGATCAAATACACAACTTATATGCGGGAGAAGAAGACAGAATGGACGACAGAGAACGAACTTGCCTTCGCCACACCTCTGCCCGAGTTTATGATTTATCATCCCATCTTTGTCTGCCCCGTGAGTAAAGAGCAGACGACTCAAGACAACCCTCCCATGATGCTCAGTTGCGGTCACGTTCTCTGCCGCGAATCTCTGAACAACATAGTGAAAGCAGCACGGTACAAGTGTCCATACTGCCCGACAGAAGGCCACCTTAAGGATGCCATTCAGATCAGACTATAACATACTCTCCCTGCTAGCATTATTACATGCATGGTCATGGTACGCATTACAGCGCACTGCCACATTGGGCAAGACGGATTGGCGTTTATTTGACTCGAATGAGTCCAGCAAGGACTCTGCTTCGGCTTTGGTTCAAAATCAAGAATGGAAAGCGGGCGTTTTGGCATTTTGTTTTAGAATTGTACCTGTTGGGACATTTCCCTTGCCTCTTAGACAGACACGTCGATCTTTTCTCCAGCACATGCTGTGAAACATGCAACGTTCTAGCTGCACTATTGTCTCGCAACATGCTTCACAGAGTTGAAACGAGTGAGTGTATTGAGTCAGAGTCCTGATGGTTTCATGACGTGATTCACATATGGACAGTCTCATAGACCACACGAGCACGGGCCATTTTGCATATGCCTGATTTCACTATTCAATTCCTATCGGATTATCTGATCATGAGAACCCACAATCCAATTGATCAGGGGACAAAGTAAAAGTAACAAAAGAACTATGTATCAGCTCCTGGATCTCATTCCATGTGGTGGAGCATTGAACGCCTAATATGGTTGGGTCTAACATAGGAAACAAA
Source organism: Fusarium acutatum (assembly GCA_012932015.1). NCBI lineage: Eukaryota > Fungi > Ascomycota > Sordariomycetes > Hypocreales > Nectriaceae > Fusarium > Fusarium acutatum. Next base: position 222,649 of record JAADJF010000175.1, on the reverse strand, counting down.
AAACAACCAAAGTAAATAGAATAAAAAAGTCCAAGCAAGTTTCCGACACCATGGGATATCACTTCGTCGTCTTCTGTTCACGCCGCACCCGTTTGGTCACCGTCCATCCTGAGCCTGCCCTTTGTGACTGGTGCCATAGAAAAGGGAAAAATTTTGTATCCTTTCGTAAATTCGTGTCTTTGTACAATGATGCCTCCAAAATATTGGTTTTCGAAAAATCATGACTTGCGAGGGGCCGCTTAATCAATGGTCATTCGGCTGGGAATTTGAGGCTTGACATCCTGCATGTTGATTGAGTTGATGTCAGGCTTCTCCTCGACCTTGCGCTTTCGAGACAAAGACTGCAGATGGGGCTTCAGACCCTTGCCAAAGTTTCGCATGCACATGATGGCGTTGGTAATGGTGAGAAGGATGAGAAGAATGGTAATGACAGCAAATGCGGTCAATGATCGACGAACGGCTTCGTAGTTTTGTCGGTGTCCAGGCTGATAGATTCGTACAAGCTTGAAGATGAAATAGCTGAGACCTCCGAGATAGAGGATGATGATTGCGACCATGCCGATCTTGTTCTCTCGTCGAGTGAAGAAAGCGGCAGCGAGAAGGATGAGAATGGTAATGGGGATGGTGACGATAGTTAGAGCGAATTCTGGGTCATCCTTGTCAGCAACAACGACAACGAATTGAACGATGAAGCCGAGGAAGAAGAAGAAATCGAACTTGAGCAGAGCGATGTAAATCTGGTCCGAGTTAGGTATTGATAAGGGAGTGTGGACAAAAGGGTGCAATATACCTGGTAGTGAAGGAATCGCTTCTTCATGCGATAATCGGCACCAATGTTCTTGAGAATATCCCAAGCATACTCCTGGTAAATCTTCCACGAAAGGAAGCCCATAATGAGGGTAGCAAGGGCGATTATGGCAGGGATAGCCACCAGATAAGGCTTCACATCGTGCCAAAGCTCGGCAGCAGTCATGCCGCGCTTGAGAGCATTGTTCTGCTCGAGAATATCGAAAGCCTCGGAAATTTGATCAACCTGGATAGTCGTGTAAACCATAAGGGCCAGGTTAGAGAAGCAGACACCAATGACTTGAATGGTGTTCTTTTGTCGGAGAGCATCCCAGACGACGACGAGGGTGTAAAGGAAACCGAAAATGAAAAGCGTCAAGAAAGTCGGGATAGTCTTGTACTGAGATTGAACTTGGGGAGCGCTGATATGGGTGCCAAGGTTGACCTGGAACTTGCCGAACACATAGCTAGATAAGGGGTCAGCAAGAGGCACAGATGCCGAAAGATTCGGAGATGACGTACGCCTCAAAGCAAATGCACAGGATAGCCTGGAGAAGAGAGACGGCCATGAAAGAGGCAGGCCATCGGCTCTTCATGAAATCGATCTTGCCATTCTTCATACTTTGCGCGGGAACTGAAGGGGTGAGGCCTTCTCTATAGGCGAAGCCCTGGTTGTATGCGGGATCAACTCCAGCGTCGGCAAAGTTGGGCTGGGCGAAGGCGGCAGGCTGAGGAATAGGCTGTGGAGACGGAACTGGAGAAGGAGCGTAACTGTCGTCTCCGTAGGAGTTGTTGTATGAATGGCCTCCGTATCCGAAGCCGGTGTCAGCTCCAAGGAGCGATTTGCGAGATTCTAGCCGGGTAGCCACGGTGGACATGGAATGACTCCGACCGGGAGTCACGGGGAAATAGTCGAGGTGATGAAAATACTCGTCGATATCGCTCGACGGACGATGATGTAGAGTCGCTGTTGTTGATGGAAGACAATTCGACTGCGACAGACGGTAAGACGCGGTAGCTCGGTCGGGGCGGTCGTGTCTATATTAAGGTACAGGGTTGCTTTGCTCACGCGGATGGCCACGGGTACCGAGGTGAGCAAGTACAGTACAGTACAGTAGTCGAATAAGGTTATACGAAAATTGGACAGAAAAAGGAGTCGCGCGATGAGGAAAAGCGGAAGAGAAGCGAGAGACGGAGTCGTGATTACGAGGGATTTGTTGTCGAGTTAATTGGTGGCTGAAAAACGGCCTGACCAGGGAAATAATATTGTTGTTGTGAGAGGAGAGAAATGAGATGAAAGGAAAAAGAAGAAGAGCCCAAGCGTTTGTAGTAAAAGGATGTCAGCTTAGTTTAGTCGAGAAAGGCAGAACAGATGGGAGTGAGTTCCTTGACCTCCATAAGATTGGGTCGCTGAAACAGCCCAAGCAGGGGGGTGGGCAACCACGGGCAGAGAAAGCCTGGGGCGGGCGAACGAACCCAGTCCAAGGTAAGGTCAGCCAGATGGAAGCCAAGCCCAGGGTGGCAGAGCACAGGACTCCAGGGGTTCAGGCGTTCTTTTTTCGCCCAGGTACTCTTTTCTGGGGTGCCCAGCCCGTAGCGATAACTGATGGAACTCCACTGGCAGTGGGTGGAGTGCCCTGCCCTGGACTTTTCGTCGCTACCAGATCCTGAATTGGAGACAGGATTTGGCCAGAGTGGACGGGTTTGCTGCAACTAGCATGTCTCAGACCTATGTTGCTACTGTTTACGTCGGATGAGGCAGTCTTGTCTTGTCTTGTCTTGTATAGTCTTGCGACAATTTTACTATCATGAATTCCGATTTCAGATGCTGTGACGCATACGGCCAAGAGCGACGTGCTTGAACACCTCATGCAGTCCTTCGTGTTACGATCCATAGGCACTTGTGCTAGTAACTGATCTTTACTGCACATTTGACGGGTGGAGTCTAAAATGAGGTGGATGGAACCGTAAAGACGGGACGCAGCATCCCGCCTCCAACGGTGGATTGCCTTAGCTTTCCACTAAACGTTGGGAACTGTTACTGACTGGATTGTGTGGATGAACTCAATCAGCCTTGGGAGGGATCCCATATCCACCACACACACACACACATACTTGCAGAACTGCCGGAGTCAAAAAAGGCGGTGCTGGCCATTCACTGGAGACGGTGTCTCTGAGTTTGATTAATATGCCGGTATCAGAATAAATGATCACATCATCGTACTCCTCCTCCCTGCCATCCATCGGTATGACATAGCTAATAAAGAGGGCTGGGCTATGTTGATGTGGGAACGAATGCAGATTGAAATGGAGGGACTGCGGCAGTGCAGTCATGCATAGTCCCCACTGTTAGTGCACATCCCAGCCATCCACTGAAATGACATATAAACTCACAAGCTAGCGTAACAATTGATACTCGGCCTGCAGCATGCAATGGAAATGTCCGTCGGACTCAGCCCATTCGTATAGCCACCTCACCTTCCGCTCTGATCAATCGCAAGTAAATAAGGATCGAAGGTCTCTGCCATCCATTTGATTTAAGGTTACGAGCCTTTTGAATTGGGATAACGTGATAAAATGAGGCCGCTACCTTATGCATGCATCCATTGCAAGTACAAATGTATTAATCAGTTACTCAATAAAACAAACAAACCAAAGAAACATTAATTAAATGGCGGGTGATCGTCTAGTGTATCTGATCATGAATCTGATTTAGTACCACTAGCCCGTATTTTCCTGCTTTTTAGCTGTCTATCAAATTCCCTGCCATTCCACGATATGCAGCCCTACCAAGACCATCATCAATCAATATTCAGCCACTGTCAAACCATCAATTCTTTCATTCTCTGATTAGCCAGCACAATTAATTATATTGACCACAGTTAACTCGTGCATCACTGCATCGCTATAATTATCACCTCACTCATGATCGCTGAACCTATGGCAAAAGCCAAGGATATCGCGTGTTCCTGGCATAAGACCTTGCAGTGGTAATCTCTACCGATCCACAGAGGAGAATTCCATAAATAAACCTGCAGTCGGTCCATTGAATAAATATAGTACGTACATCCATCCAATCCTTTTTGGGGCATTCAGAGAGTTGCTACAGATGCATGCATGTCAGCGGAGGAAAACCCACTTCCATGTTAATTGAAGCGTCGTCATCACCCAAGTATAGACAGATAGATAGTTCTCACACATAGTAATAATAGATCACATATGCAATTCTCTCGTATTGACTCTCTCAGACTTCCTATAAGCCAAGCTTTTTCAATGGTGTGAACCCAAGTTCCAATTCAGCATAGCTAGAGGGTCTGGCCTGTCTAATAGCGCTGGCAGAGCCTCCAGCTAAACTCTGTCCCCAGCCGTTGAGGCCCGCAAACAGACCTAAAATCGAGGCTGTGTCGCCGTTGGAATGTTATGCATTTCGTTCAGTCAATTGAATTTGGGCATCTTTAATCTTCAACGGCCGGAAACCTTGTCCATTCGCCTGCGTAAATATTGATCATGGATAATCCACCAGTCATGATATCGTCAGGGTCCGAGGTTACTCCACGCCAATCCATGGCATGAATTGACATAGTATGGATTACAATACTACTCTTTAACTAGATTCTAAATATAAGTTTTGAATTATCTTGAATCGAATATTCTTCCTCCGAGAATGCTCGCACTGTACCCAGTGTTTGTACTTGATATGTGCACAAAAATTAGAATATCTATCTGTATATCGGGAGAGATACATATATTCAACTCTCGCTTAAAGGAAGTCAAGATCCCATGAACCCCATCCATATCCCAGCACCGCCTCTTCATTAACTCCTCCAATACTTGAATCTGCCCCATTCAGCCATAGTGAATTGGTCGACGACTGTTGCGTGGCTCCGATCTGCCCTATTCTCCCGACCTCTGGAGTCTCTTGTGCATACTCGATCGACTGGAAGCATGTCGCCTTACCCAAGAACTGATGTAGCAGCCCCGTAAAACTAGCGATGCACTGCTTGACGAGCTCTTCTATGGTCTCGCCATAGTACGCAGTGGCCATACCCCCTTGTCCTGTCAACACGCCAGCAAACTGCTGCATGATGCGAGCTGCTTCTTGTGCCACTGTCCATCCCTCCGGAAACGCTTCGAGAAGCGTGATTAGTAGCACGACTTCTTCCCGGGCCGATGATGATGCTCCATCAGCCCTATACGATGCTACAAAATCATGCATCAACAACAGACATACTGGTAATAACCGACTCAGCGATACCCTGTTTAGGGGTAGTTGCCGTTGTTGAAGGAGCGCTGAGTTGGCTTGGAGTTGCTTCTGAGCAAACTCAAGCTGCTCCTGACGAGTAACAGCTGCTGCAGAGCTGTTGAAGTGGTTCGGAAAGTAGAGAAGAATTAACAAGTGGTAATACTGAGCACTCAGCCAGGTGATGCTGCTGTGGATAGGCAGATTATCTGCTTCCATGGGCGACATAAGGCACCCATTGCTGTACCAGTCCTCGATTTCAGACCTCAAACTATTCAGTACCGTGCGCCTATCTGCGGGAGCCAGGCGTGCGGTTTCAGAGTTTTGTTGTAGGTGTACTGCGTGAAGAATCCGATATTCGAGTTGCCGGAGCTGGATAACATGCCGGCTGGTCTGTAGGTTCCGAGCATACACAGCTCGATCCGAACTGGCAAACTCTTCCACCGTCAGTCCCGGGAGTGGTACATTGGCATGCTCATCCGTAAAAGCGGCTGGTAATCCTTGGGACGCCGACATCATACGGTCAAGGACGAAGATACTCCAGTAAAGTCGATGTCTGAGCTCGGTTTCCACGGCCGTACGAGGCTGCTCGTCTGGTCTAGTCAGACCGATGACCATGGCTTGTCGTGCCGCAATACCGACGATGAAGTAAGCTGAGGTTGCTGCTGGATCAAACAGAGAGTACAGCCCCAGCAATATAAGAATCTGTACAGACTCGATGCTTTCGTTAGAGAGACACTCTTGTATGATGTCTGGGTATACCACATCGAACCGACGTGCCGTATCACTAGGGATCTGCCCAGCCCGTACCAGCGACGTACATCCGATGGCCATGACGAGATACAAGAGTGTCATGGGGGGATCCTGATCAGCTGGAGACGCATCCCCTAGAAGTTCAAGATCTCGCCGTATTCGAGTTTGATCGACAAATGGATATGCCCTGTTGACGTGACGAAAGAAGGCATCGACAAAGCGACTGGGGGCAATGTCAGGAGGCAGGGCTTGTCTGGCAATCAGCCTTCGTTTTGTGACTGATCCGTCTGTTGACTCTCCATAAGATAGACGACTGCTCGTGGTTCGCACACTACCAGGATCCCTTTCCTCGAGGCGCATATCAACACTCTGTCGCCCAGTTGAGGGGTGGTCTTGTCCACGTATAGAGGGAAGAGATCCTATGGTCTCTAAAGGAGAAGCCATCTGACCTGGCACTCGTGATAGAGGTGATGATACTGTCCCCGAAGCTGCGGTATTCCCAATACCACCCCGCGGCCCATGGCCTAGTGCAGTGCCCAGGTCGGATCCTGTCTCGATACCTTCTATCACATCTTGTCGACCCGGCGGAAGGATAGTTTGCTCAATATATTGGCTCAGCCATTGTACCCGAGAGCGCAACTGATGGACTTGAGCCTCAGCATTGGCAACAGGGTTAGTATAGGAACACCTCTGACCGGCGCTGGCACATAGAGAGCAGACTGGAAATGTGCGGCTGCACTTCTTTTTGAAGCTGCGACACCTATCACAGGCCGGGGCTATGGGTCTCCCAGTTGCGCTCCGGCCCGCGACGACCGTTTGAGATTGCTGTTGTTGATCCTGCCGCCGAGACTGCGCCTCTCCCTGGGCTGCATCCTGCTGCTGTAGCCGCTGGTCAGGAGATACTGGTGGTGAAGCGGACCGGGCCCGACCGACGTCCCTCGGGGATGGAGACACCCTGCGGAGGCGGAAACGGTGGATCGAAGCCTTCATATCAGATGCAGATGCCATTTTGGGCAATGGGCGTTGTCAAGAGTAGCGAGTGGCATGGCAATAACCGGAAAGGCCCCAGTGGCCCAGACGAGAGCGTTATCAATATACGATTGATATCGCGACTGGATAAGAATGTATGTAGAGGTTTTGAGATTGCATGTCATTTACAGAAGGAGAGCATCGAAGAAAAAACTATTCAATCACCTCATTCGCTGATGAGATGATTCTTCAGAACAGCAGATAAAGATACGCCATCGTGCCTATTGTTGAGGGATGTTGATGGAGGTGGACCAAATTGCGTGCTTGCACGAGGTTGAGGTGCTATTCCTTCAATGGGCAGGGCACTTTAATTAGGTACGTTAGTAAAAATTCGCGGAGCCGCAGGGACAAAAGTCTAATCGACCCTGATGAGTTACAGGCGTGAATACAGAGATTTCAGAAACTGTGATATGAAGGTATCGCAATTTCACATATTGAATCAAGTCGAATTGTCTCATGAGATAAGACAAGTCTCAACGGGTCAGACTGGCAGCGCCGGGTCCTCCGATGCCCGGAGTCGGGGTCGCGCGGAGGCCGACCGGGATTACCTAAAGAGGCAATCATACTCACAGAGACAATCATTCGACAGCGCCGAGCGGATGAGGCTATTGTGCGGGATCCATCGGCAGCGTCTTTTGCCATTAATCGAATGAGACGAGGAGCCATTCAAGAGAAGAGCGTTGAGCCGCTGAGAGTATTTATATATTACCTTGCTCATCCCACATCGTTATCGAATGCTTGCATCCCACTATTGCCAGAGCTGTTTTATGTAATTACTCACATTGTTACATCACTGTGACTTAGACGTACGTGTGTCTCATCGTTTCAGTAAAGTCATATCTAGGTCCAGCGTTCAAGACGACGACTTTGAGATAGAGAAAGAATGGCATTGGCAGATAAACTAGACGTTCGTCGCATCGCCATCATTGGTGCTGGCCCAAGTGGCCTCGCAGCGGCCAGGTAATCACTGATACCACTTACACATCCAGCCTAGTCGCTGACTCTCACTCTAGATACCTTCTTGCAGAGAAAAGGTTCTCCAAAATCCGAGTCTTCGAGCAACGTGCCACACCAGGGGGTGTTTGGAACTATACACCTCTAGCCCGAGAACAAGGGTTTTCAGTTCCAAGGACCCAGCCTAGTTTCACCCAAGATCAAGCCCTATGGCCTAACGACAATGGCGATGTTGAGTTTATGTCGCCCATCTACGACCTCCTCGAGACAAACATTCCTCATTCTCTCATGAGATACTCTGATAAGGAGTTTCCTCAAGGCTCATCACTATTCCCCCGGCATAGCGTTGTGCTACAGTACCTAAAGGAATATGCTCAGGAAATCAACCCTCACATCTCATACCAGACACAGGTGTTGAATATTGAGAAACCTGGTCCAAGCCGTTCTCAGCCCTGGACGATTGAGGTGCTTGATCTCAAAGCCAACAAGGTCATTAAAGATGAGTATGACGCTGTTGTAGTGGCAAGTGGCCACTATAATGATCCATTCATCCCCGATATTCCTGGCCTCGTCGAGTTTGACAAGGCATACCCAGGGGCTATATCACATTCCAAGTTCTATCGACGCCCCAATGACTTTAAGGATAAGGTAAAGATGCTTGTTAGCCCCTCCAGAACGTTGACTAACAATTGCCCAGAAAGTCATTGTTGTTGGAAACTCTGCCTCTGGAGTCGACGTGAGCGCACAACTCTCTACCGTTGCAAAGCAGCCCATCTTTGTCTCTGAAAAGGAGAAGCCCACCGTGATACCTCCCGCCAAAGAGCCATGGGCAGCTGGCGTTCCCGAGATTGTCGAGTTTCTCCCTTCTCAGCGTGGTGTTCGCTTCGCCAACGGCCAGATCGAGAACGACATTGATGCTGCCATATTCTGCACTGGCTTCCACTACTCGTATCCCTTCTTAAAGTCTCTTGATCCAACTGTCGTTGTCCCCAGTGGAGGCCATGCGGCACATCTCTGGGAGCAAATTCTCTACACTGCAGATCCTACTTTGTCATTTCTCAGTGTTCCACAGCGAATTGTCCCATTCCCTATTGCTGAAGCCCAGAGTGCACTAATTGCTCGCATCTGGTCTGGGCGCTTGAAGCCCCCTTCAGAAGCTGCTATGGAAGCCTGGGTACAAGAGCAACACGAAAAGAAAGGACAAGGCAAGGCAATCCATGTCATGGCGTTCCCGGAAGATGTCGACTACATCAACCGATTGTACGAACTGAGCAAAACCGCAACTAAAGCCCCCGAGCTCGGCCTCGAGAATGATGGCGAGGGTAAGAGACCGCCTTACTGGGGACTAGATAAGCGATGGGTGAGGGAGAGAGTACCTAAAATCAAGTTGGCGAGCAGAGCAGCGGGTGATAAGAAACATGAACTGAGGACATTGGAAGATCTCGGGTTTGATTATGAGGAGTGGAAGAGGACAGTCGAAGAGGGCGAGAAGTTATTTTAGACTCGATCCCAGGAATGCCCTTTGATTAATTAACAATCACTTGAATCAGCCCAAGCCTGGCCCAAGTCGTGAAAATAGTCTTCGTTATGAATTCCTCAATTCATATACTAATCACTTCAATGATACAGTTTGGGGCCCTTACAACACTGAGTGGTTCTATACAATTCACATATACTTTCGGCAGTATTTCCTGATATAAATTCATTAGCAGCAGTCTAATTACAAACGCTCGTATGTTTTAAGTCCAATAATAAGTGCTCATATACCAAAAAGCAGTTTCGTTTCATGACTGCGGGTATGTTGAAATATCCTTAATAACACAACAACATGAAACTCCTTTTTTAGTTGTCCGTCGTCTTTTCGTTACCTGTCGTGATGCCCTCCGTGGCATCAACCTCCTCCTTCTCATCATTACGTTGCTTCAATGATTTGAGACCTGTCTTGTGCTCCTTATGCTCCTTACTGAGGTTGACTTGCTTGATCATCAGACTGATGATGAGTGACAGGCCTGCAAAGCATGCATAGACGATGTACATTGTTTGCAGACTCTTCCAGAAAGCTGTTTTGGCGACCCTCCCATCGTGGCCTGTCAGGGAGCCAACGAGCTCGACGCTGCCTGCTGCATTGGAACCGGAGAGTCTATCTGCGAGTTCGGAACCGAGTTCTTCCTTTAGTCTAGGGTACTGGCTCTCCATCTTGTTGTTGAAAATGACACCTCCTACCACAACGGAGATTGATGTACCCAATTGACGGATGAAGGAGAAGCATGAGGTTGCAGAACCAATGTCTCGAGGCTCAACATTCGTCTGGAGTGCGATCAGAGGTGCCTGGAAGTTAGGACCAATACCGATACCAGCGATGATCTGGAAAATGATGATCTTGGCCCAGTTGGCGCGCGGTTCCAAGTTGATAAAAAGACCGAAGCCAATGACGGTAATGATCAAGCCCAAAACGATTACGAGCTTGTAATTGCCTGTCTTCTTGATGTAGATTCCAGCCCCAGCCGACACAAACGACAGGGAGAGCACATATGGAAGTAGATAAACACCAGAGAGCAATGAAGAGGCGCCGAGGACTCCCTGGTAGTAGAGTGGAAGCCAGTAACTACCTGACATGAAGACAAATGCGTGAGTGAAACCAACTCCATAAGATGCAACACTGTTTTGTGTGTGAAAGAGGCGGATAGGAAGGACGGGAAACTTGGCGACTTTCCACTCGTATACGAGGAAGAGACCAACCACAAATATGCCAAAGACGATGAGACAAATTGTCGTAGCGGAGTCCCAGGGGAAAGAAACACCACCAAGCTCAAGTCCGAGCAACCACATAATGGTACCGCCAATGATGAGAATACTTCCAGGCCAGTCCAACGCCAATAGACCCTCTTTCACCGGTGTTCGTGGGTTATGGAGCTTCAGGACGAAGACAAGGATAACGATGGCAACAGCTGAGATGGGAAGATTGATGTAGAAACACCATCGCCAGGTGACCTGGCTTGTGAATACACCACCGAGAATAGGGCCAACAGCAGATGCTAAAGCCCAAACCATACCCAAAATACCAAAGTACATTCCACGGTTTCGCATAGAGAAAAGGTCGCTAATGGCGATATTCGGTAGAACGATGAGACCGCCTCCACCAATGCCTTGAATGGCACGCGAAGCGATGAGCATTGACATGCCATTGCTAACAGCACACAGCAGAGATCCAATCCAGAAGATGACAGCTGCAGCAAGAAGAACAGGCTTGCGACCAAAGATATCCGAGATCTTGCCCCATGTCGGCACGAATGCGGCGTTGCCCAACAGATATGCACTTCCTATCCAGATGTAACCCTGACTTGAGTGAAACTCGTTGGCAATAGTAGGAACGGCTGTGGTAATAATGGTCGTATCCAAAGCGGCAAGGAAGAGCGCAAGACATAGAGCACCGACTACCAAGATTGTCTCCGACTTGGTCCGTCCGGCCTCGGGGTCACCGGCCTCAGGTGCTCCGGGAGCTGGGTTACTGCCGGCCGGTGTCGTCTCCGCCCCTTCGGAAATTGGTTCGGCGGCTGGAGGGTCTTGGGATTGTCCATTCGCTGCATAGGCTCCATCTCGTTCAACATCAAGAGTACTATCTGAGCTCGTCCTCCGCTCTGGTGTTGGTGGTGAAGCGGCCATTGTTGCGCAAGAAAGCCCAAAAGGCTAGATGAAAAGATAAAACCCCTACTTCTCTTCACCTATTTGAAACGATGGAATAAAAGTCGTCGACGTAGTAGCTGTAAAGATCCTTGTCCGGAAGCCGGCGTTGACCGCAACGGTGATTGCTAATCAGGAACCTGTAGTTTTCTTAATACGGTTATATTTGGCTTGGTTACTCTTCGCTCAGTTTACGCCGGTGAAGGATTTTCATATGAGGATCCTGGTCAAAAAGGGGGAAAAGAGATTGAGTTGAGTTGTTGTTGTAATCAAGTCCATTGTGATCCTTTCTCCGAAAACGGGGACCACGCACGCAATAACCATGACTACCGTATTCATTAATTAAATCCGAGGCGCGAGGGCGAGGCCAGGAACTTTTTCGAGCAATTCGGCAAAAGGAGCCGTCTGGTCTCTTTTGGAGGGTGGAGAAATAATTCCATTGCAGTGAAATAAGAGCGTCAACGACATCAAGACCCCAAGAACAAGGGTGTGTGTGTGGAGTCCGAATATTATTGCCGGGGCATAATTCCGTAAACTTTTACGTACTCGCCTCCAAGATCATCCTTCGGCTTATTGTATGAATCTAACGAATGTAAGTGTTAGCTCGAGGAGGCCCGCTACAACCACATCAACTACATATGCAATTGCTCACCGGAATGACTCTTCTGTTCCTGTGCGTGTCTGATGATCTTCTTGCTTTGACTAAGCATCGGAAACTAATTTGATTCCTCTCTAGCTAGTTCACCTAGCTTGAGACTTGACCAGGATGGGTTAGAATGAGCTCCTCGGAATTGCATGACGATCAGTGAGAATTCCTGATATGATTGATTCGTATCCCTTCCTCATAATGAGCTGACGTCCTTGGAAGAGACGACGGCATCGAACCAGTTCTTATCCTAACATCGTGCATTTTTGTTGCGATTTGCGTCAGAAGACATCATTTGATACCGCTGCACTCAACACTGAATGAGGCCCTCGATACAATCGAACGTCTGTTTACCCCAAGTGTTACAGGGGCAACACCAGGATATCGCAGGGCACAAGCAGTAACAAACCATAGGCGAATATATGATGATATTTGTACACGCCCCTAAACGCCAAGAACAATGTTTTGACGCTGATTATATCTCAGCCTATTTTACAAATTTGTTCCACATCAAATCTCCAATCGTCTTGTTTGAGTACTTGATACCCCTATTAGAAGATCTTTGTGATGCTTTCCCTCGAGATGACACTGTTTTGTCGTTCATCCCGCTTGACTCTGAAGAAACTGTCGCAGAAATCGCTACACCTCATATGTCGCAAAAAGTCCTCGTCATGAGTAATCACAATAAGCTGGAAATTGCTTTGTGCCTGTCTGGCTTTGATGATCATATGGAGACTCTCAGCTAAACTCTTGATATTGTCGCGATCCAAGTTTGTGGTGGGCTCATCGAGGGCGATCAGGCCACAGTTGACGCCGAAAGACTCAGCCAGAGCTAGGCGAATAATGATAGACGCGAGAACCTTTTGTCCAGCAGAGCATCGACCACGCATGTCCATCTCAGTGTCCTGCTTCACCATGCAGAGTCGGTAGTTGTAGCTGCGTTTGCCTGTGTTTGACTCATTGTCTGAGCGGATGAGAATAGTATCAATGTCTGTTCCTTGGTAGGTGCTCTGCCACAATTCGCCAGCAATGCGATTCACTTCGGCCATCTTCATGGAGTGAAATTGCATCACAGCTTTGTCCACGGCCGAGCTACACTGCGCCAAATCTTCAATAGCAGCCTTGGTCGTTTCCACGCGAATGTGCGACTCGCGATACTTTCTCTTGGCGTCCTTATAGTCCATTTCCCACTCTTGAAGGAGCCTCCCAAGCTCTTCATCTTTTGTTTTCATAGATCCCATAACGGAGCCTCGCTCAGCAAGAAGGCGATTATAGTGGTTCTCTTGCATGCGAGCTTCAGCCTGGAGGCGTTCGTAATCCTCATCTGCATTGCGGTCTTCCAAGTCAGCGATCTCTTGGCGGATAACGTCGATCGTGCGAAGGTTCTTGCGGTAGTTCAGGTTGTCTTTGATGTTTTTCTTCTTACGGTCTCCGTTATCAATGTCCTGCTTGAGCTTGTTCGTGCGAACGGTAAGGTCTGTGACCTCCTTTTCGGTACTCGCAATTGTCTTCTCAAGTGTGGCAATGGATCGTTCATTAGATGCAAGATTAGAGGGTCCGCCTCGGTCGATATAATCTTGAATATCAGCATCCATCATTTTCATCTCGTTGACAGAGTTGGCTACGGCATCACGGGCGTCAACAATGACTTGCTCCTTAGCCCGGCCGCGTCTTAGGACTTCATCACGGGCAGACCTTGCTTCAGTAATGCTGGGCTCAATGGTCTCCAACTCCTCATCAGCTCGCTGAATGACGTCTCGTTGATGCGAAGCCTCTTCTTTCAGTGCCTGGATCTGATTCTGGAGGTCTTGCTTTTTGTCTAATTGACCCGCTGCTCGGCTGATCTTGTTTCTTAACTCGCTCTTTTCAAGCTCAAGAGAGTTGAGCTGGTCTTTTGTGCGCTGGCGATCCGCAGTCAACTTCGCGATGCGATTTTTCAGGTTCCTCATCTGGTCCGATAGGCCAGCTTGAAGCTCATGAATCTCGTCGGGACTTCGAGTAACCCCACCAGACATTTGCTGAGACATGATACGGTCAACCTGGTTCTCGGACTCTGCAATATCCTTGACAGTTTGTGCAATGCCGAGGACGGTCTTTGACATATCTTCTAGGTCTTTCAGCTTCTCTTCCTCAGCCGACAAGATGGATCCCTGTTCTTCCAGTTGTCTCTCAAGGGCATCAAACTCAGCTTCGGCAACCTTGCACTCTTCTCGAAGACTAGGCAGTTCGGCAGTCAACCGCTCATACGTATCATAAGATCCCCTGACGGTTCGTAGCTTTTCCAAGCTTGCGACGGTGTCCTTGAGATCTTTCTCTGTATCAATTTTGCCTCTTGGGTCAAGGTGCTTGTCGATCCTCTTGCTCAAGCGCTCCATGCTTGCAGCTTGGTTGTCATCAAAATGGCGATCACAGAGTTGGCACTTGCGTTTAGTATCAAGCAAGCGCTTGCATTTTGTGTAATAGTCCACGAGAGCGTCGAAGAGGCTCAACTCATTCCTGAGCTCCTCCACCTGTGACTCAATGGCCTCGATCTCTTCTTTGTAATCCTCAACGGTAGCATTGTCGCGAACAGCAAGAAGAGCATTGACGACCAGCTGTTGGCAAGTAGCCGCCTCCTTGGATTTCTTCTCATGGAACTCCTTAGAAGTCCTCAATTTGAATTCCACTTTCTGCTGCTTTTGGCGGATTTGTTCACGACGCTTCTGGGCCTCACTGACAACCTTGCTCTGGTCCTTAGTCAATGTCTGGAACTTGGAATCGAGTGTTTCTGGCTGCCAGTCACTGCCAAGAATTTTGTCGAGCTTCGGCTTCCAGGTGCTTGTCAAGGTATCAAGCTTGCGCTTGCGGTCAGCAAGTTCCCTCTTCCTGTAATCAAGTTGGGCTCGCTCAGACGCTAGACGAGTACATTCTACAAGCTCCCGGCCTAACTTATCGTTCTCATTCTCGAGCTGATGCAGCTTATCGTTCTCGTCAGAGATTTGGCGGTCCCAATCGGCGTTCTCGAAGGTCTTCTGGGCTATCTGAAATCTACTTTCAAGATCTTGCATCTGCCCATCAAGCACAGCCTTGGCACCCTCGTCCACGTCTATCTGACTTGACTCGTTCTGGAGCACCGAAGTGCGTTTTTCAATAGCGCCCATTCGTTGTTTCGCGGACACGCGGTCTTGTGTGCGAGCAGCTTTACGACCTTCAAGCTCAGTGATGACGCCAGTGGCCCGGTCGACCTCAGTGGAGTTTTCCTTCTGCAAGCGCTCCAGGTCCCGTTTCTTCTCGCTCAGAAGCTTTTGAAGTTTTTCATTGAAGGATTTCACATGGTGATCCGAAAGATCGCCGTCAAAGCCCGAGAAGCCGTAAGACTGGGCGGCCTCCTGAATGGTTTCCATGCGTATCTTCAATTGACGCTCGTACTTGTCTTTGTCCGATTGGTGTTTGCCCTGTTCGGAAAGCTTGGCAGAAAGCTCCTTCCGTGATTTTCCTAAATCGGTCTGCAATTCATTATACTGTGCTTTGTTCTGGTCGGCCTCATCCTGAAGATGCTCCATACGATCTTCATAATGTGCTAGGTCACCCTCGAGCTTTCCATCGTCATCGGGCAATTCATCGATAGTGGCCTTCAATTCTTTGACAGCCTCTTCTCTGTACTCAAGCTGCTCACGCTTGGTGTTGAGGTTCTGCACAATTGCAAGGTGGCTATTCGCCGTTTCTCGGATGTTTCGGATCTTGTCTTGTGTTTCCTCCATTTCAGAACTGATCGATTCACAAGTTTCTCGAGATCCCTCAATTTCGGCTTGCAGGGCTTTCATCCTCTTCTCGGCCCTGTCACCACGATCCTTGTTCACCTTGTTATGAGCCTCGTCATTCTGAAGCTTGCCGAGCTGCTCGACTTGTTTCTTTCGGAGGACCTTGAGGTTGTCGATGGCTTTCGTATATTTCATGGCCTCAAATATCTCGTCAAAACGTTTCTTCAAAGCAGCCGGCTCACTCAGTGGCCAGAGGGATTCGTCTTGATGGCAGAAAATGACAGCATCAAGGATTGCAGGAGAAACACCGAGGCGCTCCGGGATCATTTCATCTAGCTGAGCTTGCCGAGTAGAAGTTGTTGTTCGCTCTCCATTATTAACTACAACCAGGGAGCAGTCTAGGGTTTTCTGAGAGCGGGTGGTCTTCTTGACAGTAAGTTGTAAACTTCGAGTAGCGACATGTTGACGGTCATTGATCGATCGAAATTGGAGTTTGACCTGTGCCATAACCTCCTTCTCACCACAAAGCTACATTATGTTAGCATCAAAATCTGATTGATCTGTTTGTTGAGGAAATGAGCATGTCGGCACCTTTGGGTCATGAATGAAAGCGCCGCCCTTGCTGTTGGGCGGCAGCTCACCGGTCGTGGCATATTTTAGACACTCAATGATTGTTGTCTTTCCTGATCCATTGTAGCCGACAATAAGAGTAAGAGGCGTATTGAACTGGATAGCTTCACGGACTGAGGGGCTGAAGGATCGCACACCCGAGATCGAAAGCTTGTCGATTCTGGACATGGTGACTACTGCCTCATCAAGGGAACGTAGTAGCGGCAGTGTCGATTATGTAGATTAAATCATTGACTAATAAGAAAAGCTGCAGTTCACAAGTCACAGGAACGTCGAGGCCTTGAATAAGGTAGACAACAAGTGTCGCTCGTTAGCGGGGATCAGATAGCTTAAGTCAAATTGGCGGGTAACGCGACGTTAGATACAAAGACGCGTTGAGAGGTTCGAAAGTTGGGAACAGTCGATGCGTAAGCACGTGCTTGGTTTAGCCGGAGTTCTCGCGACTTCACTGGGAAAGAGAAGATGGAAAGTACCGCGATCCGACCCATCCTGCCTGCCAGCATGATCTGTTTACTAATCATTTCTCCAAAAATGGCCAGTTTTGGGAAAGCTGTTTGAGCTTAACAATACCCTCTACGCTTTAGCATTCTTTTGACGCTGGCGAAACTGTTTCATTTTCCCATTCTCTCATGTCAAGTACAAATTTGTGACGTTTCATCAATTGATGAGATCGACTAGAAGATTACGTCTTTTCGACGTCAGCAGATCATCAAGTGGCAAGTCTCCAGAGACTCCCAAAATCAATCCCCCAACGTCCCTAGGTCAAAACACAAGCAAACCCACACCAGTCCCGGCGCCACTCCGCTTTGGGGCTGCACGATGTAGACCCGAGACCCCTTACAGCTTGAGCGACATTGCTTGGTGATTTCCCCTGAGAGCCTAAGGGCCTCGAAGGGTCTAGAGAGCTGAAGAAGCAAAGAAATACGGACATTTTAGTGGAAGGCAAGATTAGGTAAGTTTAGTATATCTTGGAAGGTCTTTAGACCAGTTAATTTTGACATCCTAGCTTCATGTCCGAGGTTTTCTTGCTCCCCAGGACATTCAAGCAGTTCAATAGCGCATTTTTCTTTTGGGTGATAGCAGTTGTGCCATGACGGTGACATATTTCTGTTTTCCTTGCATGAAAAACTGAGATAACAGCAGACTTTAGATGAGGCGACAAATTTGGGAAGGATTTGCTTACGAGGATCGGCTAACGAGACGTGCAGACGTGCAGCCTACTATGTGGTTTTGAACAAGACATGGCATTTTTCTCTTTGCCTCTTGGGCATCTCTTGTTCCCCGATGCCTTTTTCTTTCCCAATATCTCGATCACGAATTTCTCCAACAAACCCCCCGTAGCTGCCCCGCGATGATCCCCCTGAACGTCAAACTAATCAGACATCATGAATGCCTACGAGAATCGATATTTCTCATGCGAGCCTCGAATGAGATGCTGCAAATATTGGTTAGCCACTGTGGATGGTGACCTACCTTGGCGCTTGGCTTGCGCTACTGCCGCTGGACCCTTTGAGCTGGATCCCGCTAAGGCGATCCAAGGGTGCGCTAAAACGGACTACGCCGATGTAGTCAACCAATAGATCCGGCTGGAGAAACTCCTGTGAGAAACCAGCCCGCTTTTCCCGGGGCATAACCTCCGGAACACTGGCTCAATTGTTGGACAAGTGCCCATGAGGCTAAAGACAAGAACAGGGGATGTTGCCGAGCAGTGCAGATTGGGCCCCCGGACACAAGAGGTGACGTTTCATGCCCAGTTCAGTCCAAGGCAGCCCAAATTCCCATGTGTGAAAGAATCCAATTCTCCAAAAGTGCCATGTTTTACAGTGGCTAACTCCCTGATAGTACCTGGCCACACTTGCTTTGCTGAGCTGCCCAGTCTGCCATGGCAGTCCAGTCTATGGACTGATTGAGATGGACACACACACACCACAAGCCTGCTTGCTGCCCTGTCATCAGACCCAAGCAAGGGGAAACAATTAAAAGTTCGTTCTCAACATCTGTCTCTGCTGTGAACCTAACGATCTGCACCTTTCAAAGCGATCCTGAGCCTCGCCTTGACTCAGAAAGCGGGCCATTCTTTGTTATCCAAAGACGCTACTATAAGCTGTGGTGTAGGTAGGTGACATGACAGATGGATATGTGCTTGCTGATATCTCATCTCATCTTGCCCCGTCACAGCAAGTTCATCCAAAACCTTTCACAATCTTGCCTCTCACATGTCCTGTATTTTCTTGCTATACCAGGCGTCCCATCTATCTGAGTACTGTCAGTCAGGTAACTCCAATCTGTGCCCGTGCCCATACAACATCTCTCATGCCCTGTTCTCTTTCAAGCCCCTTCAGCGCTGTCTTTTTATTCAATTTCATCAAGCCAACAACATTTTTCAAGTTGTGTTGTTGTTTCTAACATTTTGTAGGCGGCTAATAGGGACCCCTTCAATTTCTTTCCCACTTTGTTCCTGGCCGATTACTCGATGCTCTTTGCTGTTCCTTGTCTCAGTGGACAGTAGAGAGGGGAAGCTCGACATCCATTACTACCTTTCGAGTTAGATGTTGGGCTCAAGAATTCGCCTTCGCCAAAGCCAAAAACAAAATTGAAGGATAAAAAGCGCCGATACGACTCCAGAATACCTTATTACCACCCGGGTACATTTTTTCGTTTTTCAGAATTTCTCATGGTACTCAAGCCATTGAAACAATATCCCCAATTGGACAACTCATCCCCGGCTCTTATCGCTACCGCTGTCGCATCCACTGAGTCGAGCGCTGAAGAGACCACCAAGGCCACTGGAATTGCCCTTTCCGGCCGGGTTCTCGCCCATGCAGCTTCGAATACTCGACTGCCACATGAATGCGCCGCAACCATGTCCCACGGACCACCTCCACCACCTCCTCCGCCCCAGGGCGCCCCTCATCCGAACAACTTCAACAATTTCTACGGTTTCAACCTCGATATTGGTTCTCTCCCCGATATGACGGGTGGCCAGGTTAATTACCACTTCCCCTCCTCGCGACGCCGACGCCGACGCCGGGGCTGCGGCCCTATCTATAGCGCCCCCCCCAATCGGCCAAGGCCAACGCAACCTTGATCTTCGATCATTTCGGCTAACCCGATTTTGTAGATGGGCGCTGATGGTCAGGACAACGATCTTATGGCCATGCTCGATAATAGTATGCTCGGTGGCATAACAGACATTCCAATGAACTTCGAATCCGCAGATGACTCCAACATGAGCGGCTCTTTCGGCAATGGGCAATCGACCACAGAAGAGTCTGTCGCGAGAGCTGAAAATCAATTCAACACAGCAGCAAACAATGTTCCTGGCGCAGGGCCCCTCCCCGCTGGCGCCTTTGCTCAGATGAATCTCGCTGGCGCCAGCACCCTCACTGAGTTCACCAAGCGAAGAAATTGGCCCGCCAAGGTTGTGGAAGAGCTCAGAGACTTTTTACAGATTCTCGATGCGAACGGTCGCATCAAGTACGCATCGCCTAGCATTCTCCAGGTCACTGGATACAGCGTAGAGGAGATCCAAGATGTGTTTCTCAAAGACCTGATCCACCCAGATGACCAAGGTGTTTTTGTCGCAGAACTCAATGAATCCATCGCATCAGGCAATCCGCTACGACTTTTTTATCGTTTCAAAAAGAAGGACGCCGAATATGCGATTTTTGAGACCGTCGGCCATGCTCACATTGCTGGTGCCAAGTTCGCCCCCAATCCAAATAACCAGTCGCCCTTCTGCCAGGCCGTGTTCATGATGGCCCGACCATATCCCACCAAAAACGCTGGACTTCTAGACTCTTTCCTGGAGCATAAGATCGAAAACGAAAGATTAAAGCGCCGTATCGCCGAGCTCCGTCGCGAAGAGGAGGCCGAAAACGATGAGGCGCAAAAGCAGTGGCTGCAGAGTCAAGAGGGCCGGTCAGACATGACACCATCTGAAGGAACCGGCGTCTCCTCGGGAACCTTTTACCGCCCGGGCAGCGAAAGAGGAATGACAGAGGCCGATCGAGCAGCTCTGAATAAAGCTCTTACACGCGAGAATCTCGAAGGCTCAGTCGCAGGTGGTCGGCAGGATTCGCTGAAGGATAAGATGGCACGTTACGAAGGAGCATCGCACACAGACACGATTGAGATGTTGACGGGATTGCGATACATCGAGGGCGAACGAAGCCGGGGAATTACGACTGGTAATGCTAGCCCGACCCTGATCAAGGGCGATGCAGGAATTGCAATTCCGATGGAGCGGGACCCTCGAACCGGCGATAAAAAGAAGAAGCTCAAGACGTCTGAGGAATATGTGTGTACGGACTGTGGTAAGTGGTTTTGTCGACGTAAGTGGCATGTTGCATCAATACTAACATAATACAGGCACCCTGGACTCACCGGAATGGAGAAAGGGACCCCAAGGACCGAAGACATTATGCAACGCCTGCGGCTTACGTTGGGCCAAGAGGGAGAAGAAGAGAACCAGCACCAGTCATCCTCCTACGGTGGATCAATCTGTATGATCACCAGGCGACGAAATTACTTCCAACGACTTACCAATCTACCGGCCTGTAAGATGCACAACACGACCGAAACGAGGGCAGCAAGTAGCTGTGTTTGCCATGATATAAGACGAGCTGGCTAGAGACACGGTGCCTGGGGCACGATGGAGTTTGGGCTGAAATTACTGATTTGGATGGCGAAAAGCGGGATACACGAGACGCTCACAGCCGGTTATTTACTTGATTACTCTCTTTTTGCAAACTCACGATTGGACTGGATATTTGATTTGTCACGACTAGGACTACAACACAGATACCTGGAGCGTAGGGAGCATTTGGGCAGACATAGCTGACGTGCGCGCCCTTGATGCGCCACGTATATGAATTGACGCATTATTTGTAGAGTGACTGTCGTGACAAAAAGATACAACGACATGAAACACATTTACCTCTGGCTATCTTATTCAGTGTCGTTCAATACAGTCAGTCAGGGTCTTTTTTCCATACGTGACGGCACAGTTTAGCTGAAGCTATGATCCATAGGAGCTGAAATAAGCAATAGCTAATGCTACAGGTCCCACTAAGGCCGAATGGATTGCGTAGGTCGTGACAAGCTCCCCATAATTATGAGCGGAGCTGTACTGTAGCTTGTACAGCTGGATCCACGTCAGACACCTAGAGGGCAATCGCAACAAAGTATTGGGTGGATAATACAGCACAACGAAACAGTGATACACTCTGGTAGGCAAGGTTGGCACTCTTAGTTAGAGAGTCGTGTAATAAAGACTTTACTAATTGAGCTGATTGGACGCCTGTTCTCCGAGCTCAATGTACATACAATACCTGAGACTTGGACCCCTCTCTATTTCAACTTAATCCTTTGCATCATCAACCTCTCTCTCATATACATTTCCCTCTCATAAGTAAACAACTTTCAATACAAAACTATTTCCCATCCTCTCAAACTACAATCGCAATCATGGATAAGCTCATCAACGCCGCTAAGGACTATCTTGACGACGACAAGGACAAGCGTCAGGGTATGTTAATATCTCCATCCTCATATTTTACCTCATAGGTCTTATTACCCCGCCAAGAATCCATGATGCACCTCATACTACCTCAGACCGTCGAGGGGAATTAAAGCAACAGCTAGCCGTTATCTTCCAGATCTCGACATTTCGACCGTAACTCAAACTCAAGGTGGCTTTAGCTAATTTATATTCTTCCCAGAACACCAGCAGCAAGGACACGGACAGCAGCAGGGCTACGGAGGCCAAGACCAGGGCTATGGCCAGCAGCAAGGTTACGGGCAACAAGGGGGCCAGTATGGCCAACAACAGCAGTACCCTCCTGCTGGTGGCATCCGTTAGTCATTATCACAGACTTCCAATCGAGCGAGCGAATCTAACAATACACAGAGTCTCAGGGTGGCGGTGGCTTTTCCAGCTTCCTTGGTGGCAACGTCGACTTCGACAACGCCAAGGAGGAGGCCCATCAGAAGGCCGGATCTTCTGGTGACAAGGATCTCTTTGGAAGCATTCTAGGATCTCTCGGGCAGAAGCAGAACAAGCTTGCTGATGAGGACCTTGATGAGGAAGGTAAGTAACCTCTTTAAGAATTCTGTCTGGTGGGCAAGACACATGCTGATAACATATGACCATCAGATGCCATCAAGCAGCACAAGAACACCTACAATGACGACGATTC
Organism: Fusarium acutatum; assembly: GCA_012932015.1. Lineage (NCBI taxonomy): Eukaryota > Fungi > Ascomycota > Sordariomycetes > Hypocreales > Nectriaceae > Fusarium > Fusarium acutatum. The sequence continues at coordinate 199,990 of JAADJF010000175.1, read as the reverse complement.
CCAGCAAGACAGCAAGAGTCTGGGCACCGCTGCTGCTATGCAAGCTCTCAAGATGTTCACCCAGGGCCAGGGTCAAAGCAGCACTGGTGCCAACAGTCAGACAGCGTTCTTGGGACTTGCCCTGGCCGAGGCTAGTAAGGTTAGTTTTGAGGTACAGCGCACGTATAAGTCAACGTCTAATATGAATTTATAGCTCTTTGACAACAAGGCCGCATCAGGCAAGGTATCTGAGGGCACGAGCAAGGAGAGCGTCATCCAGCAGGCTGGTGAAGTCGCTTTCAAGATGTACCTCAAGAACCAGGCCGGTGCTGGCGGACAGCAGGGTGGCGCTTCCGGTCTTATGAGTCTTGCTTCTAAGTTCCTGTCTAAATAAGCTCAATAGTTGCTGGGACATGTAATCAAAAGAGACGGGGCTAAGCAAAACCCTTGATCACCACATGCTAAACAACAATTAAAAGACTCCATATTCCATTTTCATTTTTGCGACCTGAGTGAAAAACAGCAAAGCATCATCTTAGTACAACGGGTTTATGCCTTCTGCTTAGCCAGATCCACAACATCCAACCACTCATCAGGTCGGCGCCGGCCAGACTCTGTAGCGTTGTGCAAATATTCTTCTGCCTCTGCTGCCCAAGCCAGGAGCTGCTCCTCGCTACCCCATTCTCCTGTAGCCATCAAGCCAATAGAGAGCTTGCCCTCACCCTGATCCGGATCCACGTATCCCACAGGAGCTGACAGTGCAGGTGTGCCGGTCAAGTTGGCCAAAAAGACATAGAGCATGTTTCGAATAGTCGTGTTGGCATCACTCATGCCGTAGGCTTGATCACCAGGGACAATAGGCCATCCGATCAGGGGACTTGTGGGTGTCATGATAAGAAGACCAGGGTGCTTCTGGAACAAGTAGGCGAGATGTTGCATGATGAGCTCTCGCAAAGCACCGTATTTGAGCATATCAGCTGCGGGAGTCCTGGAACCGACAGACATAACCACCTTGTTAGCGGGCCCTACCAGCGAGAGCCAGTCAGCGGGATTGGGAGTTCGTCGGCGGGCTGACTCGGCCATTTCAGTGATGCAGACAACACTGTGTGCAAGTTGTGCCTCGGGGATGTATGGGATAGTGATGTCGATGATCTCATAACCGCACTTGTTGGCGAGGTAATCGACCGCCCTGTCACAGACCTCTTTGACACGAGGGTCAGCCTTGTTCCACCAGTCACGGTAAATTCCCATGACCTTCTTCTGACCCTTTGGCGGTGGGTCAGAACGAGCAAAACGGCTCTGGATATGACAGTCTGGGTTAGGCTGGGACATGACGCGGTAGGCAATAGTCAGGTCTGAGACAGTAGCTGCGATAGGGCCGGTGATACACATGGTGTTATTCATAAACATAGTCCTGTTATGAGTGGTCTTGAGTCCGTAAACGCCGTTGAAAGTGGGAGGGATGCGGATACTGCCTCCTGCGTCGGTGCCAACGGCGATGGGCACAACACCAGCTGAGACAGTGGATGAACCTCCTGAGGAGGAACCACCAGGATAGTAGGATTTGTTGAGCCAGTTAGTAGGTGTTCCTTGTGCAGCCTGGATCTGTTAGTGGTGTCTTGTACGAAGCGGCTCGTACCTACATTGCATCCGCTGGTGTCTGATCAGGGTCAGCAATTGCATTGGAAAATATGTTGAATATGGACTCACCAGAGCCAAGCTCATGCATGGCATTCTTTCCAATGACTACAGCACCTGCTTCCTGGAGTTTCTTCACTGGCCACGACGATTCTTTCTGCTCCTTGAAAGTTTCAATGGAGGGGTCATATTTCATACCAATGTGGTTATGAAATCCCTTAACATCAGTATCATCCTTGACACCGATAGGTACGCCGTCCAATACACCCAGTGGTTTGCCAGCAGCATAACGCTCAGTTGATGCTTTGGCGGCCTCGAGGACTAGATGATCTTTGCCGTGGTTATCAACCCAACCATCAGAATACTTTCCATCTGGTCTGGAGATTTGGGGGAGGAGAGCTTCAGCGACTTGAAGAGGCGTCACTTGGCCCGACTTGTACATCTCATGATAGTCGCTAGCAGTGTAGTAGCGTGCTTTGGAATCTGCATATTGGGACTTGAGAAGCTTGGGTTCAAAGTCAAGCATAGGCTCTGTAGGGCCAAGGGGAGTTACGGTAGGCTGAGGGCGTTAGCTATGTGGCAGTTTGTATGAAGCAATAGCATTTCATACATGAAACCTGTAGGGAATATCATCAAGAGCAGGAATATCTTTGATAGTGCCAAAGTGGGCATTATCCCAGAAATATTGTTGAAGGAATCCAACTTTGGCGATGCTACAAGATTTCAGCTTCGGTGAGGACATCAGCCACAGGATATAAAACTCACAGATTAGCACCAATTACGAGAGGAATGCCTCGAAATGTAGGGTTGTTCTCGACTTTGGGATTGTATGTAGCTGCTGGAGCCTCGACAGGCTTGGGATAGTCGGCAAAGTCGGAGGGGGCCATGATGGAAGACCCGGGGGATTGTGTTAGTATGAGGGAAGACTCTGGGGTAAAGAGACTCGTGCAGTTTATATAAATGGCAGAAACAGCAGCAAGAATAAGAGTTATGTCCTAATAGAGCAGGTCTGGAGATAAACAAGAGATTCAACTCTCTCCTAAACTAAGCTGAGCTTAGGCTGCATCTGCCGTTTACGACCCCTAGAACGCCAACCTAGGCTGCCCCACACGAGGTTCATGAATGAGATGCCATTTGCCGAGGCTCGTATAAGTTCGATCATGAGAGAAGAGTTAGAAGGTATTCATCCAGGAACAATCTCCTTTTTGCATGGAGCAGTCGATTTTTCGATGCGGAAAGACGAATCACACTAACTACAGCGGAATCCAATCCATTAGGACCACATTTCGTCCGTCACTTGGATCAGACGCCCTCGCAAGCGATATAGCGTCCATTGTTTAGAGTAACTAATCCTTGCACATTGAATATACACACATTTACACGTCTGACGCAGAATTTATCTAGATCAAAGGGACGGGTTACTCAAATAAGACGAACAACGAGCCAATTGAATGAATGATTAAAACAACAAAGTCAACAGGTAAGATGAGCAGCATATAAAGACCATGTGGTTGCCTTACGTCATCCCAAACTAGGTACCTAACACTCCACTAAGTCTCACCTCCCTTTAGTGCGTTTAGTGCCCCGCGTCACAGCATCGCATCACATGGCATCTTTGTCACTCCTCACTCGATAAGACTCCAACAAACTGACACCGTGACCGTTTTCTTTTGATTTAATTCTATACCTCTCCATGGCCTTGCTCTCCAAATCTTTCTCTTAGCATAAGACTCATTCATGGTCAGCAATATACAGTCTACAAAGCTCTCCTAGGAGCTCAGCTCTTACATAGCTCAACCCCTCCAGGGATAGCTCCGCGATAAGCTATCTAAAGGCACATATCTACAATATCATCGCCATCAACAACATGTCACTCTTTACCGCGCAGCTTTATCCTGGCCGAGCACTAGGCTTCCTAGGTATGGTAAAACACCTAAGACTTAATAACATCTACTAACATGTTTACAGTCCTCGGTGCAACTCTTCACGATGTCCTTACCCGTCTTAAAGCTGAACCCCAACGCTTCCCGAAGATCGAGCTACTTTACTCCCCTGACCGACCCGTCACCGAACCCGTTGGCGTCGAACTCCCTGAGAATGGTATACGACTAAGATTTGACGGTCCCGAACAGCGTCTACGTCTTATCGAGGTTACCGACTTTACCAAGAATCACATTGCCTTCAAAGAGCGAGATCTTGTAAAACCATCTGCTGGTACCCCTGGATCTCCTTCACCAGGCGACTCGACATCGGGACCAACTTTCCGACACATATACCATAAACTCCTCGGCCCTACGTACGCCGGTGAATTTATTCCGCCATCTAGTGGTCACGATAATGGCATCTATGTCCTGTCCTATCCAGGTGTTGCCTTTAACTTCGCGCTTAATCCTTCCGAGTACTCGCCCGAGAAAGACGTAGTGTCGACTTTCGCATCGGCATCTAGTCAAGTCGCAACCTCGATGGCTGTCTTTAGTGGTGATTCCTGGGCTGATGCTAGACCGACTCTTTGGACTGAAATTCTGCCCAGTATCAAGTCAACTACCGTGATTCCTCGAGGTAAAGATGTCTACCCCGACGAAATTTCGCTTGTTCGATTACATGGAGCTGGAAAGATTCAGCTCTTCAGAAAATGGACCAGCAACTCTTTCTGGATCACCCTTGGCGAGACAACACCTCAAGACCTCCTCATGGAGTTGGGGCCTCCGAATGCCATCTGTCGCAAGAATGACCAGAAAATGGTCATTCATAAGATGCGTACCGCAAGCAACGCCAAAGGTCGTCCAGATGCTGCTGATATTGGCCGGCCTGAGGATCTCACTGATACAGATCAGTCTTCGATGCACGAGGGGTCTGATGCATCAGACAATGAAGAAGCCGTTGATGATCAGATCGGTCTTAACACAAACGGCGAATGCTTCTATAATTATTTCTATCTTGGGTTTGACATATTAATATCAACTCGTGTACCCCCGTCACAAGCTCCTCCTGGCAGCTTAGTCAGTGAAGCGGAGGGTCAGAACGGCATCATATCCCATTCTCCCGATCGATTAGTAGCCACAAAGCTGGTTCTACATGGCAACATACCTGGCTCATACGAATTCAATCGTCATCGCCGTTGTCGCTGGGAAATCGCTTACCTGGACTCTCTACATGACGGTAATGGACCGACAGATTCGGAAACCCCTTTCCCACAAATAGAGGACCGTATGAATGCTGCATGGGCATCTGCATTCCCACGAAACGACTCTCAGCAAAGACAACGCGGTATGGTTCTTAATCGTGGCTGGGGCGATAGCCCAGGCAGTAGTTGTGAGTTCTTGGGAGGGTGGGAGGAGAGCGGCGCAAGAAGAGCAGAAACAAACGGTGATTCCACGACCACGTTGTATGGATTCCCAGGGCTGGTATTTGAAGTTTTGAAGAACGGGCATGTCAACACTGTCACAGTGTTTTGATCTAGGGCGTCACATCTGGATTTGTTTGGGGGAGTTTATGGTGTTTGGGAAGAATCGATATAATGGTTCAGTTTCGTTTGCTTCGATACCTTTGTCCATATGATCTTAGATTCCCTGCAAATTCATATTGACAGGTCGTTATCCTTGTATTGTTCTTTGCTCCATTGCCATTGTTTATGCAATTTGATAAATGAGGCATGAGATGCGGGAAAGTACATCAAGGAAGGTAAGAGCTTCCACAACTACATTACTCAGTGCACTGCAGTTATTCATTGCCAACCTCGACTCTCCGCACTCTCGCTCCCCCCTCACCAGTTTATACACCTTTCAAAATCTCTCTTCTACCTTCGCAACCAAGAAATCGCCATGTCACCCACAGAAAAGAAAACCACTCCAGAGCCAGTCGACAAACAAGCCATCCGCAAGCTGATCAACGAGCTCGAAGGCAAACTCGAAGCTCTGTACACCCTAAGCGACGAGGTCAACAGAGGTATTCTCGAGAGCAAAGATACGCTCGAAAACCTCCGCGAGAAACGCTTCAAGCTCATCAGAGCGCGACTAGACCGGATCTTCCAGCAGTGGAATATCGGGTCTCTGACCAGCAACCATCAATCGTATGTTAACTCTGAGTTATGCGCATTCGATACTGAGTACGGTTTTAGATCAACCCAGAACCAGAGTCAGAGTCAGAGTCAGAATCAGGGTCCAGGATCGAGCCAGGCTCAGACTCAAGCTGGGAATAACCAACAAGGGCAGTTTGATTCTCCATGGTAGATCTGGGTTGTTGGGTATGTGAAATATCCATCTATGGTGACACAATGAGGAGGCTCTTGCTAATATTCAATTGAAGGAAGCACAGCCAACGAACTCTCTGATAAAAATATGGTGAATCAGACTATGAGGCAAGAAGCCAGTATATTGCGTTATAGCATAGAGGGAATAAGCCATTTTCAACCTTATATAAGTCACACTCCGAGATGACAGGTTACTTATCGATCTTCCGTAGTATAAAGCCCTGAAGTGTATGTTATACTCCTAATTTTTTATCTACTACAAGTTGGCCTTTCACAGTACCCAAAGTGTTTGTTCTGTAAAGGCACAACTGTTGTAAAGATATATATCCCTGTTAGCAAGGTTATAGCCTCGGTATTCAACTTATGCTGTTTCGCTGCTGTCAATATGATCATTTACTGCGCTGGATCAACTGAGGTGTGTATGATTTCGGGCATATTAATAGGCTCTGAGGGGATCTGGCCTGCTTGGGTGAAGGAGAAATAATTTCTCGATGTCTTTGCAAGCCTGACTTCAGTCTTATATAACGATTGACTCTCAATATAGTTACGCAAGCAGCTCCAGCCCTCCAGGGGCTGAGTGTAATAAAGTCTCGAAAGTTCATATGAACTTGGGGTAACATTGCAGGTAATTGTATTGACTTAAAAGATGTGTTTGGTCGCCGAAGATGATGGCCTTTAGCACACCAGAAACAACAGAAGAAGATAAGTACATCCTCGAGTGTATTACATGGCCAATAAATAAATTAACTGTTAAGAATTAATAATGCACCATCGTTATGGATCGCAAGGGTGAAATTTATCACTCTTCTGCTAAACTGATCTTATACACAAGCTTTTGTAACGACAAGTCTTTGTGACTGCCGTTCAAGTCATCTATTCCTACATGTACACGCTACACCAGGTATCATCATGATCCTTTCCTTCCAGTCCGTTTCCAATATCATGCGTATTTCATAACTCTCTACCACTCGTCGACCTCTCCCTTCTTGGGTTTTTGTACCCGCACAACCTTGTCACAGTTGAGCAAACATAGAGGATCAAAGGCCTTCTTGATCTGCAATGACTGTTAGCAAACTGCTCATTTCAATATATGGGCAATATTTCTTACCTGTCGCATAGCGTCAACTGTAGACTCGCCAAGCTCATGAGGGAGATAATCCCGCTTGACAAGTCCAACACCGTGCTCACCCGTTACGGTACCCTCCATCTCAACAGCCTTCTTGACCATGCGATGCACAACAGCTTCAGCCTTTGCACGCTGAGCATCGTTGTAAAGCAGAATAGTGTGGAAGTTGCCGTCACCGACATGTCCTACGATAGAAGCAAACAGGCCACTCTTTGCCATATCCTCTTTGGTCGCCTCAATCAGATCTGGTAGCTTGCTCATGGGCACAGCAACATCACCTGTCCATACGTGGTCACCAGGCTTCTTGACAGCTGTGGTACTCCAGAGAGCCTCCTTTCGTGCACTCCACAGCTCGTCCTGCTCTTCTTGGCTCTTAGCAAACTCAAAGGTCTTGCTGCCAGCCTGCTTAGCGAGCCCCTGCACTTGGGCAACCTGCTCCTTGACACCGGCGGGAGTTCCGGCGAACTTGAAAAAGAGTGTTGCTGCCTCTGTCCAAGCTCGCGATGTCATGCCCGCATCGTTGATGCACTTCATCTGGTTGTCGTCGAGAATCTCGACAGCAGCGACGGGGATGCCCTGGGCCACGACCTTGCTCACACAAGTAGCGGCATGACGGATCGAGGGGAAACTGCAGACAGCGACGCTGGTAGACTCAGGCTTCACGGTAACCTTGAGAGTAGCCTCAGTCACGAGGCCAAGGGTACCCTCGGAACCAATAAACAGCTTGGTGAGGTCGTAACCAGCAGAGCTCTTGCGAGGTCGCTGTCGGGTCTTAATGACAGTGCCATCAGCAAGAACGACAGTCAGGCTGAGGACCCACTCGCGCATAGTACCATAGCGATAGGCATTGGTGCCACTGCACCCAGTGCCAATCATGCCTCCAATCATAGCACCAGGGCCAGGGTCAGGAGGGAAGAAGAGACCCTCGTGCCCCAGGTGGTCATTTAGAGCTTCCCAGCCCATCGCAGGCTGGACAACAACATCTAGGTCCTCCTTGTGAAGATTGATAATCTTGTTCATACGGCCAAAGTCGATGGAGATGCCCTTGCGGGTAGGTGTAAAGTGACCTTCGAGACTGGTACCGCCACTATAGCCTGTGACGGGAATCTTGCGCTTATGGCAGACCTTCATAATCTCAGACACCTCTTCAGTGCTTGAGGGATAGACAACGCAAAAGGGACGGTCTTCGGGACCAGCCTGATGAGAAGACCAACTGGATGTAGCGTGGTGTTCGAGGTCGTTCTCGGCGGTGCTGACATTGTCTTGGCCGACAATCTTGACAAAGTCGGCCCAGGCAGCCTGCATGTTCTCGAGCTTCGTGTTGTGCTTGGGAGCTTTGGACTTGTTGAGAGGCAGTGTCGACGTAGGCTCGGGGTCTCTTGGCCAGTATGTACCAAGCCAGTATGAGATACCAACGCCTGAGAGGAAGACTATCATTTGTTAGATTTCAGCTCTACAAACGAGTGATTGAACGTGCCAAATGTCACCATCCAGTTCCTTGTAGGATCTGTCATGTTGCGCCACTCCTCGTACTTCTCCCTCTGCTCCCGCTCACGCCTTAATCGAGATCCAATACTGCCCATGACCTGTCCTTGGAACGTCCTTCCCACCTTTGTCTCGTTACTCTGTCGGGCGGGGGTATTCTTATTCGGCCTTTCAGGTTCGATCTCGGTAGCGTAAGAGCGGGAGAAAGAAGCAGGTAACCTCGTAGTTCGACAACTAGCTGTGGTGGGTGTCCGCAAGCTCCGAAGAGCAGCACGCTGAGCGCGCAATTGAAGAGAAGCCATGACGATGTAGCTTGTGCGCGGGCAGAGGTTGAACGTCAGTAGCAGGAATAATTAACATATATAGGTCGTCAAAGGGTGTAAAGGAGCTGTTCGAAGCTGTAGGATTGTGTCGGGATGGGAATTGGCCGACGAGGAGAGGTCGATGTCGAGCTTAAGTGTTGAAGTCGACGGCAATGGAAAATTGTTAGGACGGAGTTGGAATACCGCACTATAATTCCAGAACCCCACATCACGGGGCCTTGTTCGGACGTCTTCAGGGCCCTGAGATCGGCCTCGATTAGATCTGCTACGGCGTGGAGGCCTTTGTCTAATTCTCATTGGTTGTGTATTATTACATTTCCTCTTAAACTTGCCTTTTTCGTTATTGTTTACTCAGTATAATTCAGCAGTCGCGCTGTGCAATGTCCGTCTTCTGATATCTTCAACACCGATCCCTACCGGCCGGGCCCGGAGCTTTCTCCCTCAATCTTGTAAGATAGGATCTATCGATGGCTGAAAACTGACGAAAGTGGATGCTCAATATCACTTCAAGGATCAATGTTGACTATAGAGGGGGCACGTTGAAGAGCAATTATCACATCAAAGCACGTCACCGCCGGCCTCGGCCAGTTTCACTATCATGTATTACCAATCCTGTTGCAATGAGACTCAAATCAAGTCTTGAACTTGCATTGTATGTTCTGAAGCAGCGAATGTTTTCACATTTCCATACAATGCTAATTACAATAGCCGAGAGGTCAGATCTTCGGAGATTGGCCACCGCCATTGATAAACGTCTCAGCCGCATTCCCCAAAAATTATCGCGGAGACCAAGTCCGCTCTCTCAGTGCTTCCATCCGGACGCCCAGAAAACTGTCAAAACTGCCCAATCACATGCTGTATATTGTCCCGAAACTCCGTCCGCCCGTTTTCTTGTTGTCGTTGTCATCATACGTACCATGGTAGCTCTTCGCATTCAAAGGTACACGAAGTGATCATATGCTGCCGTGTTGGACAAGTTGAACAGTAAAAGTCGGCGTTCCACTCTGCATATGATCAAAGTAGGCTGCTAACTCATCATCTCCCTGTATCTGAAGGGGTAATTCATTGCCCTTGGGGTCCTTAATGATACCCTCAATACGAACACACATCGCCCCAGGAAACTTAGTAGCTGCGACCTGTCGTAACTCCTGGATTGATTGTGATGACATTGTAGATATCCACATGCTGGTATTGGCCGGATATGTCGACGAAGGGTGCAGTCGCATGAATACTGCAAAAGAAGATGGTACGGCAGGTACTGAAGGCACAGGCGAGAACATTGTATTGGGCGCCGGCGACGAGAATTGGTGTTGCACGTATTGCTGCTGCATATAGTTTGCCTGTGGCTGATTCCCCAAGTACATCGATGAGCCGTACTGAGCATCCATGGGCACGGTGTTGGCAGCGGACGAGCCCAGCATTCTATGGGGCTGAGGTAGGACACCCTGAGAAGCCGGCATGCCCAGAGCCGGCAATTGTACCTGTCCTGGCCGTTGTGGTGCTGGTGGCTGTCCGGTTGTTGTATATGCAATACGTGAGTCGACTGGCTCATGGACAGGCTCAAACCCATCGTCGTCCATGGGCTGATCCATCATCGGATCCGCAGGTGAACTGGACGCTGGGGCTCCCCTGTCTGACATTCCGAAGGCAGGGGGGTTCTCTATCACTCTTTGGGCTTGTTGTTGATATATGCTTGATTGGGCCTCGGTGAGTTGCGAGTCCTGAACAGTATGTTGTGGTTTGCCATTCTGAGACTTGCGCTTTGTTGACTCCTTCTGCTTAGGAGCTTCGCCACTCTTGATGGTCTTGGATCTCTTCTCGTCGCGTCTTCTCTTGATCACATCTCGAGCGACGATCTCGACTGCCTTAATTTTTCGGCGAGATGATTCATCATTTCCATGAAGGGGGATTGCCCGCATGCGTTCTGACTTCTCGAGCCATCGCTTCTTTAGTTCTTCCCATTGTTCTGGTGTTCCATCAGATTTACATGTAAAATTTGCATCGCACAGCACTTCATGCAAAGCAGCGCGGATTTCATGAGACTCCTCTGGGTTAAGACCTAGCTCGTTCTTTGCGTCGACGAGAGTCATTCTGGTATCCTGGTTGCGTAGACGCTTGGTCACGTCAGTGCAAATAACGTCCAAGGCAAGCTGCTTCCTCTCAAGGTCCTCTTTGGAAAGCCAAAGAGCTTGTTGTAGGTGTGGGCGCTCATGGATCAGGCGGTTCTTGACATAGTCCCATCTTCCCGGTCCAGCTTGGGTTTTCTTGACGATGGACTCTTCTTGACAGATTCGAGAAAAACACTCGCGAGCTTCTGCGTAAGTGGTCGCATCGAGACCGAGGGCTTCTTTGGAATCGTTCAAGGTCATTTCAGATGGGAAACGGACAATGTGTTCTGATTCAGTGAGATGCTGACGATTTCTTCGGCTTTGTCTTTTGCTAATCTTGCGTGGTTTGGGCGTTGTTGGGACAGAGGTGGCATCTTCAGGCGTTGAGTTTTCAGGAGCATATGGTGTTGGCTGGTCAAGATCTCTGGGTTCTTGGTCAGGCAGTGGATTGGTCACATCTCTGTCGTCTAGTGAAGTATCATTCTCAAGACTCTCATCATCAGGCTCAGCGTCACCACCAGATCTTGCTCGGTCACCATTTCGAACCCTAAGGAGCCATCGATTGCGGGCACGCACTCTCATGAGTTCACGGGAATTGATGTCAAAGCCATCCTCATCAGTAAGGATTCGTAGCATTTCACTTTGAGGGACGTTTCTCTTCCATAGCTCATGGATGCGCTTCACAAGTCGATCATCCTTGTGTTTTAGTCTTTGTTTTGTAGGAAACTTCCATCGACTAAACTGAACTTGAAAAGCACGTTTGCTGAAATAGGTCGTGTAAGTTAAGTCGAGAAGAGCGGTCACTTACACTGACTGAGCACTTACCTCGGCGTGAACTGGTAAACATTCTTCATGTGCACCATGATATCCTCGAGTGACCGACGCTCATTGATATAAAGTTGGTAGCACACATCTTTGTGTGGTTCCCACTGATAGACCATGATTCAATACTCGAGACACCATAGTCTCTTGTGTCTGCGTCTTTGGTCAGAACGGCTCAACTAAAACTTGGAGCTTGTGGAGGGACTTTTGCATTGCTGGTTAATCTGGGCTTCCGGAGTTTTTTTTGGCTGGTCAACCAAGGATTAGTCATCATGTACAGTGTGAACAGTGCAAATACACTGTGTAAATTGATTATTGCTTAATGGTGAACTTGGAACAAGCAATGTGATTTATATATGATGATGGAATATGTAGAAGGTCTAAACACTACATTAGTTACCTCATTGTACAGTTCATGGGCTCCATTTAAGAATAAGTAAAACACCAACAGGATACAAAACTCAGACAACTTTGAAACTCATTTGTACCTTGACCAGCTATCTTGGACTTTAGAATAAGCACCTTTAGACTAAAGATGTGAGAACAGCCGAGGGCAAAGGTCGAATAGACATCTTAAAATGATCCTGCTCACATTCTCCAAGCGGAAACGATCTGAACAAATGCTCCTTTTGGCTTTCATCAAGACAACTACAGTGTGCGGAATTCAAGCCGCTTGAGAGTTAGATGAAAAGGAAAGGCTTGATAGAATTAAATCTAGCCTAGAAGAAAGAGGACTATTTATACTAGTCCCTGAGATGATTGCCTCTATAGGTATCATCAGCTTGTCCTTACTGCCTAGATAGGCTGTATGCATATCAGGTAGCAAGGCAAACAGCAAATAACTACAAACATGGGTATAGGCAAACCTAACCAACATTGAGAATGACACTGACGATCTCTAGCTTGACTTGAGACCAATACGCTTACATGTGATACTAGCATTCACATGCTCTCTCATCATCATTCCTATTTCATTCATTTGAACAATCTACTTTACTCACTTGAGAAGCTGGGAACAATATACAGATACCGGGGATAATCAAGCGACGATCACTCAACGCTTCTATACCTTTTTAGCTTACACCTCGGCTCAATCTTGTAAGTCAATAAGAGACGTTGTCACCATTCCGCGGCTCAACTGAAGCCCAATCAATCCGTCGCACTCTAAATCAACATCCTCCAGACCTCAGCTTCACTCATTCATACTTCTTCTATTACTCACGATACCAATAATCGCAATGGCATCGCCTTCGCTTCCCGACAGCTATGCAGCCCTCAACCTCCCAACCCTCCAGCTCTTCCATCATCCCCCCTCTTCCAAAGAAGTCACACATGTCATAGTCATAAAGCTTCACCGTCCTGAAGCCCGTAATGCATTCACCGACACAATGGCGGCTTCGCTCTCCCATGCGCTCAACACTCTCTCCGTTGATCCTCGCGTTCGCGCTATAGTTCTCACATCGTCGGATCCAAAGAACCGCATGTACTGCGCTGGTATGGACTTTAATGAGGAACATGCGCTGGGCAAAGACGCTGCTGATCATCGCGACTCGGGCGGCATCGTCACTTTGCCTATGTATCGCTGCAACAAGCCTGTTATCGTCGCGATCAATGGCTCTGCTGTTGGCGTGGGTATCACAATGACTCTCGGCGCCAACATCCGCGTTGTGAGCCGCGACGCCCAGATTGGCTTTGTGTTTGGTCGCCGTGGTTTCAGTATGGAGGCATGCAGCAGTTTCTTCCTCCCACGCCTCATAGGAACCAGCCGTGCACTTCACCTCACCACCACTGGCGCTGTCTACCCTGCCACCCACAAGCTCTTTGACGGTCTTTTCAGCGAGATTGTCGCACCTGAAGAGGTTCTTCCCACAGCGCTCAAGATCGCGGATGAGATAGCAGCTAATGTAAGTGGTGTTTCTGCGCGGGTAATGAAGGATATGATCTACAGGGGAGCCTCGTCGCCTGAGGAGGCGCATTTACTTGAGAGCAAGATATTTTGGGACTTGTTTACAGGCAAGGATGCGAAAGAGGGAATGAATAGCTTCTTGGAGAAGAGGAAGCCGGATTTCACGGGGACCATGGACAAGAACGCGCCCAAAATCTACCCTTGGTGGACGCCCGTTGATATTGCCAGGTCAAAGCTGTAGTGATTCAGTGCTGGAAATGTGCCTATTGCTGTATTTTATGATCCCTTTGCTATCTATGCCTTACGAATTGTACTCCGTTTGTTTTGGTGTAAACTCATCACCAAACTTCTACAGAATACTGCATCGTGCTACCCACAAATCCATTTCTCCTCGTTCCTCAGTGAGACAAATATCCGCATTCATCTCCAGCAATAACGCTCTGTCTCATAACCCCAGATTAATCTCTCCATAGGTAGGACTCGAGCAATCAATTTAGCGCTGAACCATCAAAAAGAGGTCATGAGATCCATGCCTTCAAGACCCTTGTCTAACTAACCATCCCCACACTTAGGATCTCCGTTAAGCCGACCCACTCTCTGTCAAAGGCCGCAAACGAACGTCATGTGCGATTGATTAATGTCATGTGAAAGGGACGCAGAGGAGGCAAAGCTGAGCCACTCTGATACACACGTACGATGGATTCGTCTTCTTCTTGGCCAGAAACTCGAGTCACTAGAATTGGGGGCTGTGCTACTTCACAGGATCTTTGCCAAGAGAGGGAGGGGACGTAACGTTAACGTGAGTGAGGCAAATTGCCGGTCATGTCTGTTCATGTTTTGATCCGGTTCTATGGTAGAAGCGCCTAAGCCGTTCCATCCGATATGCCACAGCCGTACAAGCCGAGCTGGAAATGATACTCGAAAAAACAAGAAACAATGCAACAAATCGTCCCAAATCAAAGAACAAAGTTCTTGAGTTCATCCCGCGTAGCTTGAGTCCGTTGATGCAACCACGCATGCCAATCGTAGAAGTAGAAGAAAAAAAAAGAAAAAAGAAAAAAAAAATGGTGAACCCCAACTCCTTGCCTATAAAATGTCAAAAGATAACGTTCCTCCTGGTCGTGAAAACTCGCTCGTTTCCATGCCACATTGCTCCAAAGGCCGTGAGTGCGCGTGCGTTATACGTGGGCGAATGGGAAGCGAGGGATATACTGCTTCCCGTAGGTGATATTCAAGGTATCGTAGTGAAGGATATAGCTAGCTGTAAATTTGTGCTCGCCTAGTATCTGCCGAGGAAAGCATTCGTAGATTCATCGGCGAGGGGTATATGGTGATGAGCAGTATGCGTCAAAGGCGCTAGTCTGCTGTCGCGGCTGGTATTGCTGATAAGGAGTTCTGACAACGAATCCCTTCTTTGTGCCAGAGAATTTGGTCTTGAGTTTGTTCTTGGTCTCGCTGGTAAAATTCTCCTATCTTCGACCAAGCTTGAGCAGTCGCGTTCTCAACCACAGAACAAAAGCAGTCCAAGCGCTGGTGGTTTTTCGCTTGGTGGTTTTAGTTCGGTGAGTTGATTGAAAGTGCACATCGTCAGCTCTAGCGCCAGGTGTCTGGCCTGTAGGCACAGTGTCGTAGCTGCGGGTACCAAAGTCGACCTTCTCGTTCTCGGTGGTCAACCCCAGACCAACGCCAGTGCCGGTCGTCTTGCGGGAGATCGAAGGTCGAATGTCAGTACTACTGGACACACGATCACACGAGATTCGAGAGGTTCCAAAGCTACCCTTGCGACCATTCTTGTTGAAGCGGTGGGCTTCGCGACTCTCTGCACGTTCCTGCTTGCGGATCTGCTCACGGGCGTACTTTTCCTCCTTGGCTCGTTCTTTTTCCTCAAACTTACGACGGGCCTCGCGGACGTTCTCCTGGCGGGTGACAGTGTCAACCTCGCTGCGTGAGCGGAGACGGAAACCGCTCATGTCGAGAGAGCTTCGGAGTGGTGACATAGCGTTGGAGGATGTAGACGCAGCGATCATCTGGGGTGAAACAAAGGAACCAGAAGGTGGGCTGGCGCTTGACGCAGAGTCGAGAGCAGTGGTCGAGCCTGTGTTTAGGTGGAGGTCAGATCGGCTGCGAGTCACGATGCTATGGGGCTTTCGCGCAGATATTGCTGGGGCAGCGCGGCCGTTGGTAGTGATGCGCAGCGGTTGGTTCACGTCTGATAACGAGCTGGTGCGCTGACTTGCAAGAGAGGGACGGCGGGGCCGGGAACCAGAATGATAGGCACGAGTGGAAGTCTGAAGGCTCTGAGAGTCGATATTATCCTCGTTCTCAGTTATCGTGGGAGAATAATCGCGAGGTCCGGTGGTATTGTCCAGGGAAGCGAGCGAGTTGGCGTAGGATAGAGGTGGTGTTGAGGTGCGCGGCGTTTGTTGAAAAGGATGCACAAAGGAGCCGTTTCTGCCACCGCTAGCAGAAGTAGCAATAGAAGCATGAGAAGTGCCACTGGTAGATCGAGCATGCCCGTGCGAATATTTGTTTGAGCGAGCACCTCCATTGCTCAGATCCGTGGCCGAGATAGAGAAGCTGACATCGCGTGCGCGGGCGGCAGGTGTTGGCAGTGCTGATGCACCTGCCGTATAAGACGAGTCGTCGCCGTCCACATAATACGAGGAATAACCAAATTGACCCTGCTCGTCCCAACCGCGATCCAAATCGAGGGAATTCTTCTCCGAGTGCGAGTGGTGCGATTGCAGTTTCTTGAGGATTGGCTTCACAGCAGGTCGACTGCGAGGTTTTGTTATTTTAGCATGCCCATGGCCGTGTTGATTACCATGTCCGAAGCCGTGACCGTGTAGGTGACCCGGTAACGAACTGCTGGTCTGCGCCATTGCCATTAAAAAACAGGCAATAGTGTAGAAGAGAGGTTGAAGAACCCGAAAGGGTTTCAAAGGGTGTCAAGAGGTATACGAGGGGTGTTGTGTTGTGTTTATTGGTGTTGTTGGGCGTCTTGTCGCCGTTGCACGGATACGGGCGCAGCGCAGGCGGAGGGTGAGGAGTCTGTCGCACGCCCAGCGTATCTCAGAGCATCATGAAAGAAGTTGACTTCTCTTTTCTTTCAAGTTGTACAATGAACAGACAAATCACCTCCACACACACGTACACACAAGAGTTCTTCACAGAAGATACACTCTCTTCGCTCTCTCAACGACCAGCGTATGCAAGCAAGTAAACAAGATAAGAAGAACTGGTTGAGCGACAACAAGGAAATGTCGCAAAGAGAGAGAAAAGACTCGGACAGGTCGGGTCAGGGAGGCCTGGCCTTAGAACTATCAGGGGTGTTCCCAGGTCCTAGAGAACCGAGAGTAGGTACTCCGTAGTGAGTGGGGTTACTGCTGTAAAGGAGGAGTCCGGGCCCGGCGGTAGCGGTAGCCTGTAGGTAGCTCAACTCAACTGACTCTCACTTCTGGACTCAAGTCCTAAGCCAAGGAATACCAGAGTTTAATGCGACGATAAAGCCAAGGCACAAGAGTTGAGTTTTTGATTTGGAATGATACAAATGAAAGAAAGTCAAAAAGATGAGGGGAAAGAGAAAACAGGGAGGGTGAGACGGTAAAACCTCTTGTCTGTGTCTTTTCTTATTCTTCTGCCTGTGGCCGTGTATGAGGCGGCAGATTACGACGGTGAAAGCGGCGGAGGCAGTGGAGGTCGATTTTGAGAATGGCGGTGCGGCCGGAGAAGGCAAATACCGGTCAAATACTGCTGTACTCTACCTAGCAATCACTGTCACTCAGCACTAGATCAGCTCACCATATGGGAAAGGATACCTAGAGCCTGGTACTGTACCTACAGTAGGCTCTTCAATCAGAGACACTCTAACCTTTGGTAGTAGAAAAACTGGGTTTCGGTGGCAGCGAAGCCAAGTGATTGAACCAATGTCAAGACGTTCTAGGCCAGATTCAGCCTCATCAAGCGCATTGGCACGTGGGGTTTAGTGGAGAGAGAGTTCTTTCTTGTTGAGTCCTTTTCACTCCTCTCTTCTCTACGGAGTAGACTCTTCCTCTTCGTCCACAGGCTGTGACGCTGACCAGGGATTGGCCAGGGTATCTTGTTCCGTGGGTATCGCCAAGCCAACGTCGGTCTGCGGTCTGCGGTCTGCGGTCTGCGAACCTGTGATGATGTGATCGAGTACCGATGTCCCGTTACAGTGGTAGTCGCAGTAGTATTCGACTACAAGTTGTTGAGAGGCGGTAAGACGATACAAGAGATGTGATATGCGGGGGTTCCAGAGGCCAAGGAGAGGTCGAAGCGGTCGGGTCGCAGATATTCACATCAATCAATCAATATCTTGCAAGGCCACCTAGCCTACCGTAGAGTAGCGGCAGATAACGACACGGATAGATAGACGTGAGTGAGATTTGGGGGCGTTTGCGGGGGTGATGTATCCTTGGAAACTTAAGATGCAACAGACCGTATCTGTTCTCGATAGAGGGGAGTATTGGTCCAATAGGAAGAGTAGGGACAGATGATGATGATGCGCTCAAGTCTGAAGCACAGAATGTTGTGTACAGAAGAAAAGAAGACAAGATATGGAAGAACTCGAAAGAAATGCGGTCCCGAGGGACATGCCACTCACATGCAATTGTCCCCTCATGGACTCGAGAATTACCTACAATGTACAGAGTAAGATCAGACTCATGACGCTTCTGATCAGACGAAATTGGGCGATTAATTACTCTGTCAGGAAGCGAGCAGCCAGGACAGAGCGAAATGAAGTTCCCAAGTTTCAACCAACCTATTGGTTCGCCAATAGTCTCGTCAGCTTTGCAAGGATAAAACTGTTAGGTGTGTAATCTGGGCACACGCAACTCTGATAATGTGAATCTTGCTGTGTGTCGTGATTTCGCTCTCCTCGAGTCGTCCACTAACAATTACACACACGTTTTATCGGCCCTTCTCTAGTGCATACATTGCAATAGCCAAAGAAACAACATGGCTTACAATTGTTTTCAGCCTTGTTTCTCTGTCATGTTGTATGGGTAGATCTGTCACAAACTGTTCCCTCGTTGCATCATGTACTGTTCCATCCGTGTTGATCCCCCGGAACATCAGCACCATTAACATCATCATCATCCCGATCTACCTACCAGCAACGCGTCTGTTTGCGGGGGGTTGTGTCGGGTCCTGTAACGCCGTGAGACCAACCGGCTAAACTTCACGACTGTTGGTTTCTCTCTATTCACTGATGCCAGGATAGTTTCGTTTCAAGCATCATCAAACTTTTGACTACGCGATTAATTGATACTTTCGCTTCTCTAATTGCCTCGTCTCCCGTTATCCCGCGTTCCTTATCTTGGTCCCGACCTCGAATTCGTGGCTCTCGACCCCTTGTCTTTTGACACTAGTGGTCGATCATTCGCTCTAGGCCAGTCCAATTTGATGTCATCACTGATTCTTTTTGTCTCATAGGAATTGACTATTGATGAAAGCGGGAAACGTGGTTTATGGAGCTTATGCATCTATCGTTGTATAGGATTGAGTTTGATTACACTTCAACAGCACTGCCTGATATCAGTTACGAATCCTTTGCTAAATGCACCATAATGCCTTTACCCTTTTGACAACCATGTGTTCGTCATTCCTCGTCCCTATGCTTATTCGAGGGGAGGGGAATCCAGACTGCGCCACCAGGCACCTCGTCATCAGGTACAGAAACGCCATTAACCGTCGTCTCCTGGCGATCACTTCTAGACTCCCAGACAATTTTCAGTCAAGTGAGGTATCCAATCCAAGAACCCTTCTTAGAATTCCATACATTTGTCAACCACTCCAGGGTCACGCGACTTCAAGTCTCGGCTGAACAGCACATGTTGCACAAGATAAGGCCTCCAGACTTTCGGCCTCGTCAGTTCATGCTGGTCTCACAACTAAATTCCCCTCAAAAGGGTCCTCAACTGGCGTCTTTTAACTTGCGCCACAAGTCGATAGCGCTGTGTTTCTCCTTATTGCCTCTCTCTTCTATTCACAATGGACCCCTCCCCCGCCTCCGCTTCTCCTCTCACCTTCGCCTCTCACCTTCGCCTCAATAGATTCGCAACTCCTCTCTCGTGATGAAGTCAGGTTGAACTGGCAGTCAGCTTAAGTTACCAACACGCCTCAGTGGCATTTGACCTTCCCAACTGACTATTACGTGGCCTTCTGCTTGTGCATTACGTTACTCTCTTAACTGGTTCCAGTCCTAAGTGGGCAAATCTGCCTCCGTAGCTTATTGTTGGTTGAGACGCGCAGAAACATCTGCAACTCTCCCCAAACGTCTCGCATGGAGTCTCAATGTCAATATCATTCCCCGTAGTATCCGTTCACCTTGTCCTGTTATAGCATTCGGAGTGGGGAGCTCCTTGGCCATCTCCATACGGAGCACTGTCATGCCAATCCACTAGGAACAAACTATAACTCGTAAAATGACATTTGTATCCACCAGCTAAAGAATTATCTCTAGGCCATGACCTCACAGCCGTATCCTATGTGGACTCTCAAGTAATCCTTCGCAATTGACTATCATTTGCTGTGGAGACTGCAAGTCGTGTGATAGTTCGGATTAGAAACTCAGTGAGTTACGCCGGAAACATCTGAGACATGCAAAACAAGTTTCAAAATGATCAGATACTGGCAGTCCTGAAAGTCAAATCCTTTCGTCCCTCACATGTATGAAGATAGTATGCATGGTATTACTACAACTTCAAAATACTGGCTCGATTGAGAAGATGCAGATACATAAAAGTCTCGCTTATTGAGTCATTGAGGCTCAGGCCAGGGCTAGACATCAACACTTTCGAAACTTCATGTATTAACAATCATATGTATCAGCGACCTCTAGGAGATAGAGCTAATTATGCTATTCTAGCAATATATCGTGAAGCATCTTGAATTGCCAGTCTATGTACTTAGGTCGTACATGCATCAACCATCATAATAACTCCATCTTCAAACACAATGCCCCCCACGAGAAGGCTCGGACACCAGGTTTTAGAACACGGAAATTCCCGCCTTGGCTCTTTCGTCTGCCGCGTTGCCTGTCTGGTCTCAAACATTTTCGGCATTGGTGTTTCATGACGCGGGTTGGGGAGTCTTTGATAAAGTGTGTAAGTCTGGACTAATAACGATGGTATTTCACGCATACACATACGTTAGAAGGAACTATTCTATCTAGGTCCCTTGATCCGAGAATAGAAGTATCACAATATTGATGGTTTCCTGGGCTATACTGGTCTTGAATTTCAAGGTCGATCACCCCTTCAAACGATGGAATTAGGAATTTACCTTCTAGTGAGCTTATTTAGACACAAATTACTGCCAAGACTTGAGTATATTGTTCAATAAACGGCTTTAATTTCATTGTATAGGTTCTATTCCGTACAGTGGTTATGTCAAGCCAGAGTGATCTAATAACATGTCCCCTATCAGGATGGAGCCATGTCACTAACGAATACCAGCCTACAGGCCACTTTATAGATTTTCATCCTAGAGAGAAATATTCACGAGATTTTCTTAATCCATCTTACCTTAACTCGCTCGCCTGAGAGGTCTGTAACTGTGTTCTAGGGGGCGAGCGATACAGCTTCGCCGTCACCGTCACCGTCACCACTCGTTACTGTGTTCAACAATGCCCTAGAGCTTGAATTATTGTTGCATGTTTTATATCTTTTAAAATCTCTCCTTCGTGATTTTGTTCTGGGGGGTTCCTGGCCTGTCTTGTCTCTATTTGGCTTATAGTTAAATGACGCTTCAGTACAATATACATTAAAACCTTGAGACTGGAACACACAAGTATAAGACCACTACAATTATTAGAGACTTGTATGATTAGTGCTAATTAATTATCAATCCAGCTTTGTTTATGTAAATCTTGCTTTGCTATTACCACGGCTCAACATATTTAATATTTCTTATTCTCTCAACGTTTCGACCTGATAAACCTTCTAGTAACTTGAAAATACCGTACTCACCGTCACATTGATGACTCAAAGAAGCCTGAAGACCAATACAGTATATGTGGTTTTGACATCTGGTAGAAGGCCTGGATATGTTGAGTTCTGGATATGAGTTTCTTATATATAGGGTAGTTAGTATCAAAGTTTACAAATCATGATTCCAGGTAACCTGGGCGGCAATATTGGTAGTGTAGGCGAGGCTGGATTCTTAAACATACTGATTCGGACGTTGCGGGCCTCTTGTGTGGGCGTTGAGTGTGTTCTTGGCCGAGAAAATGGAGTATTCAGTGAACTTGGTTCCAGATACATAAGTATTTTACACAACTTCGACTTAACCCATAATATTACCGAATTGTTCATCACTAGAAAGTAAACTGTATTAGGTATTACTTACGGCAATCATATTTTATATTAAATATGGTATATCAGCTTTGTCTGATACTTCGTTACACCATCTTTCACCTCGCGATGTAAAACACCATATCTAAGTTTCGCGATGCGTGACTTGGCGCCATATTAGAACGCAGGGAAAAGGCATTAGTGCAGGTACGCTGAGCTTTGACCTATGAAATCGATCAGTTATGACCAAAAGTCCACGATGGTAGTTCCCATGCTGCATGCTTATTCCGACAGCACATCCGGCAGCACCTCGTGCTTCCCCGAAGCATGCAAATGCCCCGCCATGGCCCGGAACGATCTGGGAACAAAAGAGCTTCGTTAATAGCCGTCCATACGAAATATATATATGTGTGCCTATGACACAAGAGAGAAGTTCCAACGAGGAGATGCTGTGAGCGGTCATAATCGCCTTGAGGCCGACACTTGAGATTCCAAAAGCTCCTTCGCACTCACAAATCCTCGTCTCAAACAGGAGCTTACTCTCTCAACTATGACTTATACTTGTGTTTTACCTGGCCAAGTTGGAGGCTTAAGTTGACAAGAACTGCTTTCAAGTCAGTGCAGAAGTCTTATAGTATTGGGAAAAGAAGGCTCAAAGGGGGTTTGGTGACCAGGAGACACAGACAAATTTGCATGTGAGTATAAAGGCATCGAATATAGCTTCGCATCGGAGAGTATGAGCTCACGGTCTGGTAGACGACCTTCTATTAGAACCCTGTTTGAGAAGCTCTGAATGGAGACTTCATACTTGATGCGTCGACCCATGGTTAACGAGCTGCCCTTTCCTGCCGACTGGCATGTGCAAAGGTCCTCATGCATATTGATGCCGGGTGAATGACACCACGGCCGTGAAGCCGTTGGCTTTCTTATCTGCGTATTCCTTTCATCGAGGCCTGCCACTTGAATCGAATCAAGGCCAAGGTGCATATAAATGAATGCAACAGTGTAAATATTTGACTGGAAACTCTTCGAATAGGTTGGTTGCGCCAACGTAGATGTCATTTGATCTGTAAAGAACATACTGAAATACGAACCATATTGACCAAGAGGCTGAGGATTCAGTACAAAGGCGGGATTTTGACCAAGTTGACGTTACAGAGCGACAAGGAAAAAGTAGTCTATCTGGTTTGGAGATGTGACCGTCAAGATTCAACCCTGTCGACGTTGGTTTAGCAAATGCTCCGTGCTTCAATGGTTTCTCCCCTGTCTCGCTAGCCACCCTGGCCTCCAAGTAAAGCTAGGGTTATCCCGGCTCCTCCACAAGTTTCGTAGTACTAAAAGAATAACGGCAGGAAGATCGGCTTTGTCTTCAACATTTTGAATGTGATATCACAATGCATTGTGAATATGGCCTCTCTTGAGGCACAGCTTTTGATATACCGGACCAACAACGCCCGGAGCCGTTTCTTGTCACTGCATGGTGGCGAGGTTACTTAAGATCTGCGAATGAGGGAAAAAATACCTCGAGCATGCGCCCATGAAAATGCCAATGGCTCCATAGCGGCAAATCAAGGTGTAAGTGTGAGAGGGTTCAACAATAAACGAGCAGCATCAGGATCAGGGTGCAGTGGGGATCCCTGCAGTCTTGTCTTGATGGACAGACTCCCTCCGAGTGAGCCTGTCTTGAAAAATGTTGTAAACAAAAGGTCTGACCCACCATGCATTATCGATTGGCTTTGATTGAATAATAGCACTTTTGCTACCTGTTGCGTTGCAGGTAATGGTAAGTTGTCTTTGAGCTCTTGATGCCATTCGAGATTGAATTGCAGGCAAGCAACCTCAAGCGCAGCAGTAGGAGCACAGCAGCACTTTTTTGTGAACAGCTGCAGACTGAGTGACAGTTATGTCTCAACATAGTGGTCAAAGCAACGCTACTCGGATTGGATGTTCTGAGTAGCTACGTTAGATAGCCAAGCAAAACTTGAGACCTACAGGAGCCAACCAGCGAGAAATATGGCCGATGGTCTGCAGTAGTCTGCAGGACGATAACTATTGCCGAAACTGTCGAGCTGCGTTGCGCCGCGTAGAACTTGACTCGACCTTAGACCAACAGATGCTGGCTGATAACTAGGAGTTGATTGAAGGCTCCTAACAGGACAGACGTGCGTATAATATCCACAATGCGGAGCGCACGCGCCAGCCTCTGTGAGCCTAGATCATAAATGGCAAGGGCTCGGGATCTGGCGAGCTTGATTTGTTTGTCCAGTGTCGACTGAGCAACAATTACAGTGGCTCTTCGCTGACAGTGGAGTCGATTCGATGAGGAACGAACGGCTGACCCATTCTGCGCCAGGCGTAGGAGAATGAATGGACGGATCATTTTGCGGCTCATCATCGATCAGGAAGGACTGGGACAATGTGCAGTCGACAAAGATGAACCAATTGGAGTATATCATGACCGACATGCCACTAGGCCTCGTTGCTATCGATTCCCGCATGTGCACAAGCAAGGTGGTAGTGCTGAGCTATTTTTGCATTGGATGCAAGTTGAGCAGACCTTCTTCGTGTCTGTAGTTCCCTCTTTTGGCTCAAACCAGTGATGTTCAGTTGGCCCCAGGAGTTGTGGCACCGTCTTGGCTGTCGTACATGATACTACCCGGAAGACCCTTGTGGTGCCTGTCTCAAGCAGAACCCAACAGGGCCATGTGGGTTCGAGCATCGCGAAGAAGTAGCAGATCCGGGTATGGTGTGATTTTACGGGTTTAGTTACCATCTGCAATTGCGTACGACTCCTCCAGACTCTATGCCCGTATCGTCAGCAAGGTAACTCCAGCGAGGACCAACCGCATAAAAGTGCATATTCATCATAAGAGGGGTCCGTCCAATTTAAGAAACAGAATTCAATAATTTGCTGGGGTAATGATGAAAAAGAACAGCCACAAACGGCCAGGAATTCCGCTTCCCCAACGCAGAACAGTCCAAAACGCAGCGAAGCAAAAGAAGGCTGTATTCTGATAGACAGCGTAGTGGCATATTGTACCAAGCCATCCATACAGTGACACCTGTCATATTACACCCAAGACTTGATATCTCAACAGATAGCAGCTAGCCACAGATCATCGGCTTTGGTGCGTTGCACCGTGCACTGACTCTCAAAGCTGCCGATGCAGGCAACACAACCATAATGACTGGAAGAGAGAGACAAGGGCCCAGCGGAGATGATGCAGAAGCAGACTCTTGGCTTTTCTCGGAGTCTTTCAAAATGTAAATCTCATCAGCCAGCCGAAGCCGAAGAGGATCCGCAGCATTGCAACCCTGTCGCCTCTGTTTAGCTGCCGGGTTGGTCGATCTGCGGTTTTGTAGTGTCCGCTGGTCGGTTTGTTTTCTCCAGGCCGGTTTCCTCCCCCCGAGCATAATCGGCCGCGGGTCCTGACGAGTTCCATTGGAGGTAGGCAACGCAACGCGGCAGCCGTCTATGGGCGGAGCAGACCCAATCTTGACGACTCGAGAAGGCGAGACAATGCGAAGTGATGTGATGATGCGTTTCCTCTGGCCACTTCATACATGCACTGTCCTCTCTGGCTGTCCTCTCATTGTCTCTTCCTGCGTGGATAGGGCACGGGAATCCTCTCTGCACCTCAAGCGACTTTATTACTTGACTCGGAGAAAGATATCCATGCTGATCTATGGTGGTTGATGTGGAGGTGCATGTTGGCGATAAAGAAAAGCGAAGAGAATTCGTAACATCACAACGGATGTTTCAGGGTACCAGATTATTATCTAGATGATGGGAGTGACATATCTGAATCATTATAGAGGTACCTCAGCACGAATTCGATGAAGCCACCAAGATGTCAATTATCAGCTAGGACAATTAGAAGACGTAAGTTATGCAACCAGGAAAGGCACATAGGCAGGTGCATTACCTAGGTGCTAAGGTGGGTTCCCCACCATTTCTTTCCTCGACAACTAAGCTAACGTTGACCAGACAGGGACCTCGGATTTGAGGTAATCTGCACCTTCTGTACCACTTTCCTCCGGACTATCCATGATGATTCAACCTACAGGAATCTGCCCAAAGAAAATAGAAACTCACTAGTGCTGCTCCTCCCCCATCTTGTCGATTGCACCTACCTTGAGATCAAGATTGATCTTAGCATGGACCTTCCCTAGCTACCTCAAATGAGTTTATCTCATTACCACGGAAGGAATCAGCCGTCTTCCGCTCAGCTCCCTTGTACATTGTGTGATATCGCTTCTTCGACCTACATGCTGCATCTTCTCCATACATACGCTAACATCTCCATACTTCGTCCAGTAGCTGGCGCGCATCAGGGCCCAGTTCCTGCATTCAAGGATTCTTAGCCTCCAGGTCCATGATATCCGATATCGAAGGCAGTCCTCCGTACCTCGTACAGCATGTAGCTCGCTGCCAATTGCCTCTCCGCTCAGTGGCCTTTGGTTAGCCAATGGATCAATGATCTTCTCCTCATCTGTCGATATGCAATCTCGAAATACATATACATAGCTGTATCCGGCCTCTCACAACTGCAGCAGCAGAAGCAGCGCTGCAATTTGCTCATTTGTCCAATGCATTCCACTGGATTCATTCTGAACCTCAGATGCAAGATGCAAGACGACCACCTCTTGCTTCTGATACGATGAGCCGGCTTGTCGCACCACAGGCGAGCGGCTAATGGACTGGCATATCTCCAAGTCAGGTTGTGCTTTATGCTTTATGTTGCAGATTGATGAGTCCCTAGATACATGCATACGGTATCCTAGTTCATGTCCAAGCCGCCTCCAGCTATTAACCCACTCCCCACCAGATCCTCACCAAGGTAATGCGATGCTGAATGGCTGTCTTGTTTTTGTCTTGGCTCCTTTGGACTTTACTCGCTCGCGCCAGCAGCAACGAGATCCACACGCTAAACACGAACAAGGTCCCATGTCTCCTCTCCCGTCCGTAGCCATCGACGCCATCGAGGTTTGTGTGAACCCTGCACTTTGGACCCCAGAGGCAAAACAACGAAACGACAAGGCTCATGATGTGCGCCGCGGGCCGAGCAGCACTGGCCAAGTGCTATTCAGTACCTTGACATGGGCTGCTACGGGCACGAGACGTGACTCTCATGCGCCAGCCCAGAATCGGCGCCACGATGATAGGGTCTTAAGTCAAGCGAACGGACATGCTGGAGTTTTCAGGCCAAGGCGCTGAGGTACCTAGCAGAAGATGCTAATGTCGACTCCACGCTTGCGAGCCTGCGCCCCCATGCCCTGTCCTGAATACAGTCGCAGTGCTCCATGTCTACAATGTACAGTCACCCCGCTTGCTCAGTTGCTCCAGTATTTCTCGACAGCTTGCAGGAGTAGCATGGAAATGGACAACAAGAGAAGACAGAAAATAAACCCGTACCGTTCTCGGTAGTAACGCGGCCGGGGTCGGCGTCGAATGAGACTCAAATGGCTCTCAGTAACACATCTCAAATAACGCGCGCCAGTCTCTTTTCTCTTTGCTGTGATCTCAATACACCCCCTCCTCCAATCCCAGGTGCGCTACTAATTAGCTACATAGTTGTGCCCTCTTTAATCCCCCAATTCGAGCCGCCGCCGCCGCCATACATGGCCCCTCCAACCCTCTCAAATCATCCAACCCCTCGCTCCCCACTGGTCCTGGTCCTAATGCAGTGAGCGCAAGACCAATACACCCCTGCTGTCTTGTCCGTTGTCCAGAACAAGATCAAATCTCGACAGACCTTGCGCGCTTGTCTCTACGTACATAGTTGCCGCCCTACCAGTGCCACCACAACTAGGTACACACTACGATGGCCCACGACCTCATCAAGGACCCTCACTACTCCATGTTCATGCATGGTCCGTTTTAGAGACGGGGTTTGGCTTAGGTATATATCATAGACCCGTTCCCCGTCTTCACCCCAGGCTGTTATCATCGCCACTACCTCTTTTCCTCCTCCTCGCCCTTCTTCTATCGGCCAATTCCTCTTGTCATGGCCATCTTTGAATAATTTCCTTTCCCGTCATTGTATATTATTCCGGTGCCTCGAGTCTTGCAACGGTGCGACTGTGTCTCTCGTGCATAGTGTGTTTGCTTTGGTACTTCCAGCGTCTCTGATTCACTTTGACCACAACACAATCATCTTGGACGGTCAACCACTATCAATTCCAGATTACGAGACACAGAGTCTTGTTTTTGAAACCACTTATAAACCCCTCCTCGCCCTTACTCTTTCGAATCTCAATCCTCGTTGTGCAGTACCCATCAACAGCCGTGTATCACAAGAACATCTCTTCCCATCGCGGGATCAATAGCACCTCCTCCCACCTATCAACCTCGTTGGATTTCGACACTTAACAGCTTCAGCATGTCTGAATCTGAATCCCAAAGTATTGGGCGCAGCCATCTTCCTGGCCTTGCTGGGTTATTAGCACTGCCAATGCCTTCTTTCAACTTTTGGTATTCAACTACCTTTTGGCTGTACCTTTTTGTAGGCCTTTGGTAAGTCATTTTCAATATCTTGAGATGGAAACTGCGTTTCTCAACAAGAAGGCTTTGATGAAGGCATAAATCTCATCTTGGCCAACCAGTTCTGACATGATCTCAGGGTTCATCGCTATCTCCGTCTTCTAGTTCATTGCGTCAGCCATTGGACATATAAGTCGAAGCCCATCCCCAGCAAACCGACATTCACGAGTAAGGATGTGACTGTGGTTATCCCAACCATTCACAATGCTTTCGAGGAGCTGCGCCCTTCTATTGAGAGCATCCTCGCTTGTGAGCCTGCCGAGCTGATTCTGGTCACAACACATGATAAGCGAAAAGACCTCCAGCGCCTAGCAGACTCCCTGGTTTTCCCCAAAGTCCGTGTTCTGGATACTCCTATTGCCAACAAGCGCCTGCAGGTGTGTGAGGCGCTCCCCAAGGTCGAGACTCCCATCACTATCATGGCGGACGATGATGTGACCTGGCCCTCGACTCTTATGCCCTGGATCCTCGCTCCATTTGAAGACCCTCAAATCGGCGGTGTAGGAACCTGTCAGCGAGTTCGACGGGAGCATGATGGCTCTTGGTCAACCAAGGCCTGGAACTGGCTGGGTGCAGCTTACATCGAGCGTCGAAATTTTGAGATATCAGCCACCCACAACATCGATGGTGGCACCTCATGCATGTCTGGCCGTACTGGCGCCTACCGCTCTGAAATCCTCTCTAGTCATGACTTTCTCCACGGCTTCAAGAACGAGAAGTGGAGAAAGTGGATTTTGAATGCTGACGACGACAACTTTGTGACTCGTTGGCTGGTAAGCCACCAATGGAAGACATGGATCCAGTACGACAAGGAGTGTGAGATCGAGACAACTTTGGAGAACAGCACCAAATTTTTGTACCAATGTTCTCGTTGGGCCCGAAGCAACTGGCGAAGCAACTGGACCAGCATGGTCACTGAACGCTACATTTGGAAGTGAGTAAAAAGAACTATCCGTGTAAAATTTGTTCGATCTAACAAGAAACAGGCAGCAGTTGTGGTGCACATATGCTCTTCACTTCGCGACTTTTACTTCGCTGGCCTTTGTCGTTGATCCGCTTCTCCTAGCTTCATGCTGGTGGGGAACTGCGGACTGGAATATCCAGAATCGCCGATACGCTTTCTGGACTCAGTTTATCTTCATGTTTGCGTTCACGAAGGTAGTCAAGCTGATGGGTCTGTTTATTCGAAACCCAAGCGATATCATGTTCTTGCCAGTTTCTGTCATATTTGGATATTTCCACGGATTGATCAAGCTGTACGCTCTGATCACTTTGAATATGGTACGTTTTGAAAAAACCAGTGCCGAAGCAATCAACTAACCATCCATTGTTTAGACTTCATGGGGTAGCCGAGCTGATGGAGATGCCAACGATGAGCAGCGACTTGCTCCCGCCCCGCAGCCTTCAATCGTTTTGAAGACACCTCCTGGCAAGGGATCGCTTATCCGATATAACGCCCGTCAAAAGGGACGGCAACCTCAGGCACAGCAAGTCGCATGGGAAAAGAGCGACTATGCCGCCTATGATTCAAGCACCTCGTATGTGCCCATACGAGTGCATACACCAATGGCAATGACGCCAAACACCACCAAGCTGCACACGAACGAAACTTCGATCAATTCACAGTGTTGGGTAATCTGACCTGGCGATGAAACGATTTGATGAGGCCATGAATAACGTTTTCATTTTTACGCGGGAAGTTAATTGTCCATGACCAATGGTTAAATGGAACGACGAAAATCTTCCTACCTCTTCTCTTTTATTACTTCTTGCACACCACACCACAGCCACCACCAAAAAAAAGGACGTATTGGGGACACAGATGGGAGGCCTTTCAAGAGGCAGGTTGGGCAAAAGTTCTTGCTTCTTAGGGGGATGATGATTATGCTTTTCCAGTCGACGGCCGCTGACGAGGTTGAGAGTGTCACCTCCTTGGAATGAGATATTTCCGAAGCAGATGAAAGACACGTGGTAACCTGAACAGCGAGCTTTGCTGGGCCAAACATGTTTTGGTGGGAATGCAGTCAAGGCTATCATGACTACTAGCTTCTTGACTCGCTAAAAAAAACCCCGAGCAGGAGTCATCTTCCCTCGTTTTGTAACAATTTGGGATCATTTGGGACTACGGGTGGAGGCTATTCTAGGTGGTGTGTGAGATTCACAAAGGGTACACAAAGCATAGCTAGCTTTAAGGCATGTGAGAGTGATAATCAAAACATTGGGAGATGTCTCCTACCTGACAATTACTTGTTTACTAATATGGCCTCTGTGATCTGACTTTACATACTTGGTTCTGACTTCTGAGGCGGGTATAACGGGCGCAGACATTTCATACCCAGTTAAACCCACATCATAGACAACAACCTGTTAGTTAGTTCGCCAAGGATAGATAGAGACTCAGTAGAGACATTGAGTAACCTAAAATGGCATCGTTGGCACTAGCTTCGAGTTTAGTGATGACAGCCCTAGCCTAAAGAAGAGAGTGAAGGATGGTCAATGGACTGGCAATTGGAGATCCACCGTACCACCCACAAAGTGATTAGTTTCATGGTACGACAGCTCAGATGGTTTGCAGGCAGGCCTCGCTCAGATGTGGCCTTGGCTTGTTTGGTCTGGAGTATGGCACACCAAAATCTTGCATCTACTCAACTGCAGCAAGCTATATTTGGCTTAGGGCTTGACGTGTTGCAATCGCATCTCGCGCAAGTGCCGGAGGTTGATGAGACAGGTAGCCACAAAGTCAAAAAGGAATTAATTATCGCATCATCTCTGAAGGTTTCTATGCACACATATCCGTAAAGCTCGGGATATCCAGGGTCCTGCCCTGTTAGGCAATGTGTCCCAGTCGAAACAGCGCGAGTCGTAATATGTGGCATCGAGGGCAAACAGGAACCACTTTCATGTCATTGTCAGGCCGGGTTTCCCTGATCACCGTCGCATCTTCAGCGGGACTCAACTCGAGATGAGGTGCAGGCTCAGACAAGACAGGGGAGTCTGGTTGGACAAGACTCAGAGTCAAGAAACAAGCCTGTAAGCCCCCACCAGGTTTACGCTCCGCTTCCCCTCCTTGTCGGCCGAACCAAGACATCGATCCCATTTTCAATCTCCGTGGCCGTGACAGCTATCAAGCTAGATCATGTGTCTCGCAGTATAGCGAGTGCGAATCACGAGCACAGCCAGAACTCTAGGGAACAAGGCAGAATGGAAACGTAATGAGCCTGCTTGTGTGGGGAGGGGTTTGATCGAGTTTACTGGAGGACGGGTGCAAGATAGACGCCAAGCACAAGAGGCTAGAGTTTTCAAGCCAAGCTAAGCATTTGTGGACAACGATCGTCTGCACTTGGTCCTCTTTGATATGATATGGATTCTGACGCGGGGTTTTTTCTTGATATCCACTTAGAGAGTACAGTACAGAAGATATCATGATGTGAGATGGACAACGCAAGGTACCTGATGTAATTCTGGTTTAGCTGAGTAGTCTGGGGGTGAGCGAGTGTAAGCGAGGCTAGGCCAGGATCACCATGATGCGAAGCTTGTCAGCTTGGCATCTGCATCGTGATTATCCGTATACCGTTCGTTGCATTATCTTTTCTTGAATCTAATAGTACGTAGTCCATGTAGTGTATAGTTGTATATGCATAGACTACCAGCTGCAACAAGAGCCATGTCTGATGGTGTGGGTGTCGAACATTATTGCAACCTTCAGTGCATGATGAATTACGACAGTTGTCCACCATGTATGTTGTTCATCATCATTGTCGTAATGCCATGTTGGTTCTTGTCTAGCTTTCTGCGGGCCTTGGGGCTCTGCTATCTTGGTGTGCAGCCGGCATATGACCGTCATTGGACCGGCTCTGTTTGAGAAACAACATTCTTTTGCCAATAACAAGATAAGTATTGTATCAGAACTTGTTTTTAGATGCTATTGTTGGTGTAATGTCTTGCGTGAGCTCACGGGGACCATTAGGAGTTGCAAAGTTGCATATCATGTTGGGTGACCCTGGAGAAACATATCCAAACGATATCCACAACGACTGATGTCTGTGATGATGTTTCACCCCAAAATCCACCTCACCAAAGGACCGATCCTGCTTGTGTCGCCAACCCAACCTTTGGCAAAGGTTGCAAAACCCCCCACAACCTTGAATATTTTGTTTTGCATAACATCATCTTACATCGAATTGGATGCAGGTCCATGGTCGTTAATCCTCCGGGAATAGTCCATCCTTTTGCAGATCTTTCGTCAGTCAGCGAGTGACCAATGCCATTGATACAGAAGGTTTACTGGAGATTCCTCTTCTCTCGTCGTATCGCAACGCTCATAGCACAACCAGCCCCACGGGATGGGACGGATAGCCACATATCAGAAAGGTCACTGGGTAATCGACATTGCACAGGCTGAGCCTCGATCTGGCTGTCGAGTCACTGTCCCTGTTGTGTTTTATCCAGTTGTTGCGCTATGGACCCTGGCGAGTAGCCCCGTTTCCCCTCTTTGATGGCGAAGATATCGTCGTGGGTCTAGAGCTCGGACTTCAATCGGCAATAGCAAGGATGGCACTGGTCAATCGCGTTCGTGACGCCAAGGAAAACCCTCTACAACTGGTGACAGGGTTTGTTGTTGATAGAGAACTACAACGGCTATCAAAAGTCGCATCAAGCGTTCCTGATGTTTCGGAATCGCATTAGTATGTGGTTTATCCTGCACAAGTGATGCCCCTCTATCATACACTGAGACCTGCCGACGTTGAACGCATGTAACTCCATGAGTATGCATACATATGCATGTCTTGGATTTTTGAGGTGCTCAGTTTCTGTAGCACATGGATAAATCGCATATTCTGCTCAGACGGCCCGGAACCCGATGAGGTGATCGAGATGCTGAAATATTGACTTCGTTATCTACATCTTGCAGCAAGTGGTAGTGGCTGTAGTAGGTGAATCATAAAGAGACGGCCATGCCTGTCGAGGTCCAGCGAATTATCTCTCATATTCAATGTTGGTTGGTGATAGGTTTTGGTGCAAGGTCGAGATGCCTAATCGAGTAATAGCAACAAGCAATGGTCAAAGCTTCTCATGGCCGATTGCCTGATGAGGCAACTTGAGATCTCGTACCAAGCGGGATCTAGATAACTAGGTAGGTACATGGTACATCCTTTCCTTCCCTGAGGTGATGTTTACTATCTTTGGGTGCTAGAGAGATTGGAAGGCACTCACTCTAGGAACTCAGGTAAGGTAGGCAGGTGTAGGTAACCTAGGGTTGGAAGGAACCAGTTCGATCGACACGGGAAAGTAGTTCGCAGTACGTACCTTCCCTTGGCTGTTCATTGGGCAAGGACTTCATTGATTCATCAATCTCCGTTCTCTCTTCCCGTCTCCATTCTTCATCCCTACAAGCTCAACCGTAGTCCCCTCTTCTGCTACTGTAGAGATGGCGCAAGAAAAGACCCCGGCCGAGATGGCGTCTGACGATTATCGACCCTCTAATGCAGTTCTAAGATCGACAAGTCTGTTCGCTCATCGCCCGTCAAGTGTACACCCACCACCCATCCCCATATGCTTAGCTGCAGCTTGCTATCGGCCGGAGGCGTCACATCGTCAAATGCTTACCCATGACCACCAAAGGACGTCTTGGTGTGAACCCTGCTGTTTTCTCAGGCACACCAACGCAATCAGAGCCAAGAGTTAATACTACAGATTCCGTCCCTTCCCGGAAGAAATGTCGCATAGAGACCGTGGCCATTGCTTGTGGCTGCAGCCAAGTTAAATGTATTAACTGCCGTGCATTAAAACGAAGCAGGACGAGGAAGGGTAGATATCGCTTTGTTAGGAAGCCGGCTCTGCTTGACTTCTGATCTCTTCCGGCGGCCGCAATCCGCCTATCAAGTCGTGCAGATATATGGTCTCATGCGTTAATTACTTGGCCACAACTGTCACTGGCTCACATATAACTCTGCAAATGCACTGAATTACTCGCGGTCTTTATGCACCGTTTTCACAAAGCCCACCCGAAAACGGTGGGCGGAGGTGCGGCGGCTTACCATCGGTCGGTCGTCGCCCACTCTTCGGAGGTCCTCTTCAACTCGCAAAGCCGCAATAGCCGCCGGGCCGGTCCATTTCAACATGGACCCTTGACGAAACTTTATGTGTTGCTGGTTGTGAGGGACCTCATCAACGTTTAGGTATTATCAAGACACAATAAGTAAGTATGCGGACTGGGGTTGAGCAAGTCTACGGCGCAGAAACTGCTAACCTAGTAGCGAAATGTTTTCTCTTTCAACTACTGTTTATGCAGGTTGTTGTCTCAAAATCGACTGTTGAACATCCTAACTGCGCTACCTGAAGAGCCTAGCCCAAAATACACGCGATAGATTTTAGTGCCTCGAAGAACCCTGGCAGCGTCGGACCAGGCTAACTTGGGACACTACAGGTGTGTTTATATCATCAGCGTCCGAGCGTACATCCTGCAGGCCATGCTTGCGTCGCGCCGTCCTTCTCCACTTACTAAACCAGGCGAAGTTGGCATTCTGGAGGGTTCGTGTCGACAACACATCGAACATTTGTGGGGGAGGGGACCACGATAGGCTGTGAGCGACCAGGTGGCAGATAGGCACGGGCTTGTTCTTTGACCACCATCGTGATGCTAGCTCCAGATGTCATAGCTTTGGTCTCTTGTCAGTGATCTTGTGGGCACATCGCGTGATGTCCGATGCAGAGACAGTCTGAGACATGTGAAGGCTGAAATCGCCCCCTCGGCCATTTCCTACATCAATAACGCCTTCTAAATAAGGTTGGTCTCCCGCGCCAAGAAAACTACTGATATATCGATCAACCGAGGTAGGGCTTTAACACGATGATGTGCATTGTCAAAACCTGGGGTAGTTGAATTATGTCTCGGGCAGGGTGATGGCAAGGTCCCTATCAAAAACAGATCAAGCAACGACGCGAAAGATATAACAATGAAAAACGTGATGTAACCTAGGTCTCCTTTGTATCCTTTCGTTCGAAGACTATATATGGATCTTCTTATGACTTCACCATCTAACATGGTGATTGCCTCAGTCTGCGGCTCACATGGACGTTTCTTGTTTACGATAAATGATTAAGAAAAAAGTATATTTTCATGACCACATAGCACGCTCCAATGTTTCAAACGTCCCCTTTACATGACATCTCTTTGAGATTTTTCATCAATAGAGTCAGAGCTCTTATGGTGTTTACTTCATAATCTCTGTTACATGAACCACGTGATGCTCGAATACGCATATCTCGATGTAAGTGTCCAACCTGGAAAGGCTACAGGGCAAAAGACCTAGGAGCAATGGCTGCTTGAAGATATCATACATGGGCCACGGCCTATGCCAGAAGGTCAGCACTGCCCGATGGAAGAGGCATGCAACTCGAAAATAAAGGGCTGTCACTATCTAATACAGCCCGAGACGATCAATCTCATAGTCTCTGTATTGAAGTGATCGACGCCTCTTAACTTCAGTGGCTGTTGCAGAAAGGAATCGGGGGATAAAGAATGGTAATGTTGCATTGACTCGCTGGTGACACCTAAAATTACAAGAGATATTGAAAAGTTTCCTCCCATAGTCCAGTTGCCCATCAAGATTTGATGTCCAAGAAGCTCGAAAATTCTCACGTACCAATGTCCTTGGTTTGCTCTCTTTTTAGACTGAGCCTCCAAGATACAGGATGTTCTGCTTGATGGGCTCAGTAAGTGTGAATCGTCCTGTATAAACATGTGCAACAGTGTCCCCCCAAGCATGAGGATGTGGGAGGGGGAGCTCAATCGTGTCTCTAGGACGAACGTGCTCTGAAAGAATGACAGCAGCCAGAACGGGAAGGTATGTTCGAGCATAGCTGAGGCCTGAAGAAAGTTAGACTTGGTTCGCGGAGCCGTAATGCTGAGGTTAAAGGTTCAAGTACTTACGTATAGCCACAGGGCCGCAATCTTGGCGGGAGCCTCTGCGCTCAAAAGCTGGCGAGTGCCTTGCATCTACCCTAGGTAGAACACCGTGGGAGTGACGTCTTTTGTGAGAGACTCCGGGGGAGGATACTCGAGAGCTGACAGAAGGGGGTTGAAGAGTGACAACTGATGCACGCCTATTCTCTTGATGTCGTTCAACTGGGCTCATAACTGGAAGTGTAGCTCGTAACTCGTCCAAGTCGAAGGTTCTGGAGAGTATAATTGACTTCCGGCCACGTGAATGAACAGCCACACAGGTAGTCAAACGTCTCTCCGAAGGATAGGGCGAAGACGCTTCTGCATCACTCGATGATAACTGAGACAAGCGACGAAGCTCAACAGGTAGCACAAATATTTCAGGCTCACAAGATCTGTGTGAAGCTGCGATCCATCGCCGACGATGATGCTCTCTTTGTCGAGCAAGGTGCATGGCTCTGGCGTGAAGAAGGCCACCAGGGGCAGATTGTCGTCGCTCATAGTCGACATGAGGGGATTTACCACCTCGCTCTGCATCTGACTCCTGAAGCAACATGCTTCTCGTCTCATCTGCTAGAGTAGGCCTTTGAAATACGGGAGGAGCCAAGAGTGGCGCAGAAAGGGGAGAGGGCCGACATGGCAAAGTGCTGAGGCCTGGGCTCTGGAGAGAAAGAGGTGCAATCGGTCTCAAGGAGACATTGCGTAACCCGGGCTCAAGCTTAGGAAGATCACGCTTTCGGGGTTCAAGTTGATCAACTTTTGTGTCATGATCATGCTTCATATCATCATCTTTGGGCTCTCGAAGTTGTGGAAGAGGTCGACTGTGTAGTGATAGGGGTGAAGGGGCCCATGACGGGCTCTTCTGAATGATACGGGATCTTAAATATCGGACATTGAGACCAGGGCCTGAAGTTTGGATAGGTTCTATCGGTGGACGAGGTCTGGCTTCGGAGGCGACTGTGGTCATAGTTGATATAACGAAGAAGGAGTTTCACGAAGATATTGGAGAAGTTACGAGTAGGCAGATAAGGATGAGACACAAACAAGGAGTTTGACACTGCTGGTTCTGGAAGATGGGAGAGTGAAGTATTAGGAGGAACAAGGAGTAGCCCTCACTCCCATGGCAGGATGATAAATATTTTATTACTGGAATAAAATGGCGTCCGATCTTAAAGAAAGGATGACATATGCGCTGCTCATTTGCCCCAACATGCTCTGACTTCAGAGATTTCAACACAAAGGAGTTGGCCATATGGCATTGGCGTAAATCTTTGACGAAATGAAAGTGTGTGCTTGCTAAGGCAGAGAACAAAGAAATGCGGCTTGCTCTAGGCAATGGATGCCGACATGATGAGTCTGCGTCCGCGGGACAGAGCCCGGTTTTGGTTGGCCTCCCCAGCCCAGCGGTCTGAATGAGGCGCTGAGGAAAGCTTGACCTGTCGAATATCGAAAGGGTACAGTGTTTGTTGGTGTGAGGTTGAAGACGGAGACTAATACTGTGTAGAAGGCGTCTGAGGTTGGTGGTGAGGATGCACGTGACAGGGTGTCCTGTCTCAGGCGCAACGTCTCATTGGCTGATAGGTCAAGGCTCCCTGTCCCGTCCCTCCATCTCAATATCCTACGACAACTTTACTTGCACGTTACAACGTGGTAACTTTAAGGCTGACTCTGACATTACTTGTCAACTTTTACAGATCTATTGCCTCCACCGTTTCTTTGTGTCCGAACCTCTACACTCTCCTAAATTATGCGCTGAGGCTTGCCGTCATTTGCCGCTGGCCATGTCTGAACCCGGGAGCTACAAGCAACGAAAGGAGGACTTTGTGTCCAATCTCTCTGGCGGTTCTGTCGCAGAAATCAATTATGTTACATCCGTTGCGGCTGTTGGTACCCCTATTCCACCTGCTCATACCATGCTGTGTGTGAATAGTTGCTAATTTTGAATTTTTACAGGTAGCAATTCTTCTGTGGTCTGTCCTCCAAGCCCGCCAGTCCTTCTTCGAACCGTATACGGTACTCGCATTCGCTGTTGATTTTCTCCTCAACGTTGGAGCCATTCTCCTGTCAATAACTCTCTATTCAAAATCACCACTTCTTCTGAACCTTCTTCTTATTACGCCTGCGGTTCTCGTCTTCGTCCTCCCACCTCAATCTGCAAGTCGAAAGAAGAAGCTCAAGGTCCCTCCAAATGCGCGGTCCAAGGAAAACTCCGGGCAGCTTGATGTCTTATCGACAAAGCCTTTCCTCACAAACTTTCGCGGTTGCATGATGATTGTCACCTGTGTGGCCATTCTTGCTGTCGATTTCCGCTTGTTTCCTAGACGGTTTGCTAAGGTTGAGACATGGGGTACTTCTCTGATGGACTTGGGTGTTGGATCCTTTGTCTTCTCAGCCGGCCTTGTTGCAGCTCGTCCTGTACTGCGTGAGAAAGCGATAGGTCGCACAACAGGCCGGGCAACACCCCTTTCCCACCGGATCGTGCATTCGCTGCGCCATTCTATCCCACTACTAGTGCTGGGGTTAATACGTTTCCTGAGTGTCAAGGGTTTGGACTACGCCGAACATGTGACAGAATATGGCGTTCACTGGAACTTCTTCTTCACCCTTGGTTTTCTGCCCCCATTTGTTGCCATCTTTCAGTCAGCTCTGAAATGGATTCCTTCATTTGCAGCCCTGTCGCTGTTGGTCGGCGTCACATATGAAATTCTGCTTGAAACCACTAGTCTAAAGGCGTATGTCTTGACGGCGCCCAGGACCGACCTAATCAGCATGAACCGGGAAGGTATTTTCAGTTTCATTGGATACCTGGCAATTTTCCTTGCTGGGCAGGATACGGGCATGTTTGTCATTCCCCGTAACATCCCTCCTAAGAGTACCGCCAGCCCTGGAGCCCAGAGGAACACCCTTCTGATGACTATGGCTGTTTGGGGTGGTGTCTGGACTGGACTCTATTTGCTCTCCACGAATTATCACTATGGTTTCGGCTTGGCAGTATCCCGTCGCATGGCAAACTTACCCTATGTTCTGTGGGTTGTTGCCTTCAACACCTTGCAATTGTTGGGTTTTGCGGTCATCGACACGATATTCTTCCCTACATTCTATAATGCACAAGACGCAAAGACGGAGAAGGAGGCTTATATGCAAGCCACCAGCCGTGTAATCCGAGCATACAACCGTAACGGGTTGGCCATCTTCTTGTTGGCAAACTTGTTGACTGGCTTGGTCAATATGACAGTCAACACACTGGATGCTACTCCCGTACTGGCAATGGGAATATTAGTTGCATATACCGCAACGATCACAGGGGTCGCGGTAGCATTAGATGCTTATAATATCAGCATTAAGCTTTAAGCATCGCATCTGGCATTTTGATCTCACATATCTAGCGCAGCATTTCGTCGGCCATGTGGTCATTATAGAGGTTATTTAATAGAAAGTGGTCAAAATACGAATAAGTTGAACTTATGTTGACTCCATTGGTACACGTCAATGCAAATGCTAGGATTCAACTTGACCACTAGATGGCCGCTTCGATTTCTGAACTTCCAGCGGTTCATGGTTAGAAAATGTTCTAAGCGTTGCGCATGACTTTTGATGCATTCAAAGGTGAGTGCGACAGGGTCGTATACCGTGTTGTTTCTCGTATATGTATGCTCAAATAAGACAAGGACAGAGAAGTTGTATGCCTGCTAGACGACATGAAGCAAGTTCATGCTTCTTAAGCAGATCTCAGAAAGGACACATCCTTGACACATCCCTTTTCAGGATACCTCAAGATAGAACGAAGGGCTGTTCTATGGTGAAGGGAAGGCCTCTCACTTCATGATGATTCCAAGCCAGCTTACTTGAAGCTCAGAGGTAATTTGGATACTACTTCGAACATATGCGAATATCACCATAGCTAGTAACGTGATGGATTCAGTTCCTGCGGAGATGGATAAGTAGTCCGATATGCAGAGTATATCGCATGAACAAAGCTAGTCATGACTGCTATGGGAGCATGAATTTATCACAACTATCGCATCAAAGATCAAGAGTGACATCGAGAGCGTAGATCGAGAGGAATCAGGGCCATGACTAGGATCAAGTCATGCGTTAGAGATGAACTGTCGAGTGAATCTAACGCGATCTTCACTTATGCAATTGCGATTGCGGTTCAAGACGCAAGCATATTTGAGGATCTGGGTTAAGGATCAAGGCCTTATCGACGACAAGGATGACTGGCCCGGCATGTTACTTGGCAGCTCATGATGACCAGGATGGACACGTCGCGACAGGAAGTGAGGGGTGATTCCAATTTCAGCTGAAATGTATATAACGTACCATTTATACATGACATAGTGGCTCAGCTGAGAAGGGGTCTATTGAAAAGCAAAGGCCGATAGCCCATCATGACGGTGGAAGCAAATGTCTGTGAGATACCAAGTTGACGCTCATGACCCAAACACTTTGACGTGAAAACTGATCTCTAGTCGAAAGAATCTGTTTCTGAAGACGGCGACGCCGGAAGATGACGTCTGAAACGAAGAAAAGAAGTCA
Organism: Fusarium acutatum; assembly: GCA_012932015.1. Taxonomy (NCBI): domain Eukaryota; kingdom Fungi; phylum Ascomycota; class Sordariomycetes; order Hypocreales; family Nectriaceae; genus Fusarium; species Fusarium acutatum. The sequence continues at coordinate 159,005 of JAADJF010000175.1, read as the reverse complement.
AAGCAACCTTGTCAAGCTCAAATTCACGTCAGATGGATCCCTGTCTGCTTTACGCGTAGCTCATCTCCGGTATTAATGCTGCTCTCAGTCTCTTAAGCTGCAACACCACAAGCGCAGCCTTATTGTGCAAGTTTCCGTCGAAAAACAGTCGTGCACGTTCAGATGACTTCCTAAATGTGTGCTATTTCCTCATCTGCCTTGGTCCAGCACGTCAATATTAGATAAAAATATAGACCGTGGCGTCTAAGTCGCGGGAAAATAAAAGATGATATTAGGGTGTTTCAGGAGCCCGCAGGAAAAAAAAGGACTGTCTCGGGATAAATGGTTAATACCAACATAGCCTGAGAAGCACATGTAATACGATGGAACCATTGCTTGTAAGCCGCAACTGAGATTTTGCTGTTGTTCAAGTCATCAAAGGAATTCGGTTGTTTGATCTGGGGAAATGAATGACAAGCGAGATTCGACGCTGATCAAGTGTGCCCAACCCCCAACGTCATGGGAATCTACGGATACTGTATGCATGACATTCGGTTCAAGCAAGGTCAAGGAAGAATCCGTGGACTAACCCCAGGGAAGATGCCTCGAACAAGATGATGGTTTATATATCCTAAATTTGCAACACATCATCTCGCGTTAAGGAGTAATAAGTCCCAAGACTACCTATATCAGAGATTGCTATTAATTTGTGCCAGAGTTCAGAGCCCTCTATGTTTTTCATTATTATTACGTAGTTACAAACTCATAACCAATTATTCGCTGGAGGTGAGCCATCGCTGTAAGATAATCTCCTCGTTGGTATATCTTGTGTGTGTTGAGTACCTGACTTGAAAAAGTTCCGCTCCATAACCATAAAAAGAAACCACTACTCCGACAAATATTATGGCGTAGTAGTATCTCCAAGAAGTAAAGTACGCTCGTGACGGGCCTAGTGATTGTGGTGTGTATGCCGAGGTACCTAGGGAAGATGATGTCGAAGTTGAACCTTGAACCTGGACATCACATCTCGACAGCTGAATCAAGGTTACATTCTGTGAAGTGAGAGGATTGCAGAGTCAAGTTATGGGGGAAACTGAGTTGCTATTGTTTGATTTGCTTCATAGTATCACAATATCATTGCAGGCTTGAGAATGCAGCTATCTACACCTAGCTGAGTTTGACGAGCGGAGCAAAAGCTCAACCTTGAAATCACCTTCATATATGCTCGAACCATAGCACGGTTTGGCTCCTTCCATCGTGACTTCTCGAAATAAGTGGAAAATTGACCTCGAGCTTCCTTTGTTCTACCGGGTGCGGGCTGAATACGAGGAACAAGACCATGGACGGGCCCAGGCGACACGGACCGTGGGATGAGCTGTTGGAGCTGGAAAAAACGGTGTTGAGCAAGCTGATCATCAAGTATGGTACCAGAGGTACCTTGTCCTTGATGCATGCAGGGAACCAGAGGGAGGGTTGAGTTGATGCGCCCAAAATTATAATTATGATACGTACATAAGTGCATGGAAACGGCTCAACGTTATCCGTCGGATGCACCCATGCAATGCAGTTAGTTGACTTGGAATCTTGGACTGTCATCCATCCATAATATACTATCATCGACGGCCTGACCGACAACTTGCTCAATGCTCACAATATCGTGACACAGGTTGCCGTAAATGTAATCAAGAAGAAGAAAAGCCAAAGCTGAGACCACCCACCTTCAGAGGACAACCCCCTCGCAAAGCCCACTTGTAAGATTACTGGTCAATGCCTCGCATCACATACCGGACATTTGGTCCTTGCCTTGGATGTATGTAAAGACCTCCCTGATTGAGTTGATGATCCTGTCGGCATGCGATACACAATATTGATTTGATGTCCGTAATGACCGATTTTGAGATTATTGGCTTCAGGCACCAAATTCACTTCCCAGGTACGCGACGTCAGACGAACAGGGACCTGAGAGAAGGTCTCGGCTGGGCAGAACTTAGGTTGGACTAGCTTCAGACGCATCGAAACAAGGGCCAAGGGTCAAGGGCACGAGAAAGGTCAAGAGACTTGATGGTGCGAGCACTAGCCGATGGCTTTCGGTTGAAGCATGATATCCAATCTCGAGAAAACAAGAGACATGAGGATGAGAGAAGGGAGAGTTGGTAGAGGAACAAGAGGCTTGTTTTGTTTTGTTTTCGTATGTTTTGTTGGGTCAGGTAATGAATGGCTCATCATCGTCATTCAATATCTCGATGTAATAAATGAGCTATAATCTGTTGAACCGAAGGTCTAAATACTTGCCATTTTAAAGTTGATGACCATTGTAACTCTGTGAGTTCTCACTTGCGGGATATTATTCTCTTGACCAGCTGATAGCGCCAATGCCGGGAACTAACCAGGCAGCTATAACGAGATCAAGACCATCCGCCGGATGAGACACGAAATGGAAATAGATAGATGCAGCTGGGGTTGAGGGATGGAACACAAAACTGTATCCCGTACCGTACCTGCAGGAACGACAGCGCTATATTCAGGGGTACTGCAGTGGTACTCTGTGCTGCGCTCGATTCAGGCGCTACGCACCCTCATAATGGATCTTGATGCGTTCAAACCCATGCAAAGTCCCCCTTCCAGCCAAGGTTCTTTTTTCCCCTCGACTCCTTGCATTGGATCATATACATACAAGGTCAGGCAGGGCATGCATGCATGGATGGGCGGGCATCTTGGGACTTGACAGATTTCGACTGAAAAGTCTCACAAGATTCAATGCTCTAACGCTTTTTCAGTTGAGAGGGCGCCCTAGTTAGTCTAATTAATGGGTCGGGTCAATGTTGTTATTGTTAGTGGTTACTTACTGGAGTTGATGAATTGACTGACTGTTTTTCCCTCTCCCGGCCATTGGAAGATCCATGATTCGAGGGTCCCACACCTGCAGCCCAACCTAAGGTACAGACAGTACCTCTACCCTGGTCTCATAGTTTCTTAGAACGTCTCATCTCGTCCTGGCGCCCGAGTCTTTGAGTCTTGAGAGTCCCATCTGGGAAATTGATGAATGGCTTCCCTTCTCTCGGACCAGGGTGTTATACAAGAGAATCGTCTGTTTGTCCTGCATGAAATTAAGTACCTCGAACCTCTTTAGATCCGATTGACGCTTGTTTCTGCTTCCCTCCCGTCCACTAAATTTGCTGGCTTACAAGGGCATGTGGCTGCAAAGTTGCCCTTCAGACTGGGCTCCCTCCACCTCCAAGTTCCAACCTCTCTGTCTGACTCTGATAGCGCGAGAGGCCCCGACTCAAGACACGGTCCTCACACCATTTTGCTAAACTTACCTAACGTTAGGGACCTGGCTTGTTTGGTTTGGTTTGGTGGTTGGCAGTTGTTCTGTTACCACATCCGTTTAATTGAACCTCGTTCCCGATCGACTCTTTCCCTTCTTCTTCACTCGCCTGTTTCTGGCTGGCGACTTGGTATTTCACGTCTCCTTTGACGTTGCGCGTCGCTACTATCGCATAGCATAGCATAGCATCGCAGTGTGTTGCGCGTTAGGTCGAACCGACGATCTCAACTCTCTTTTGCGCTCCATTGCGCGCCCCAACCTCCAGTCCAGTCAAGTCCCGTCTCGTCAAGCCCAATTGGATCCAGTCCTATCAAAAAAAGGGAGTTAATTAGCACCTGCAGGATCCAAGGCCCAAGACCAAGGCGCAGCGAAACACAGGGCATCAGCACAACAACAACAAAAAAAACAATCCATACCTATATTCAGTTCAGTGCCATTCGCAGCCCAGCCCTGTTCGGCTGCCAACGCATCCAGCGTCGGCCGTCGTCCAATCCTGATCCGCCCGTCGCGGCCGTTTAGCTGCACCTCAGACCGCAGAACTCAGCTTTGTATTGGATCAGTCCCGTTCGCCCCGAAAATATAATCAGAAGCCAAAACAAGCGAGCAAGAAGCAAGCAGACGCAGCAGCAGAAGCAGAAGCAAGAAAGCGGATACGACCGATATCGAGTAAATTCGCAATTCGTCGTGCGCGCACCATGAGATAGTCGAGACACGCACGAACTCAACATCTACTTACTCTTCCCATTTCTTGCTCAGAATCATTTTTAGTACTCGTTCATTGATTTGGAAACGGCTTCCTCCGCCTTCGTCGCTTACAACTGCTTCTCTGGCGCCGCGTGCATATTATCCCCAGTTCAGCGCTTCCCTAGACCGGGCTGTCTGAAACTGCCAGGTATTTCGACCTGCATATTCGCGTCCGCCGCCTGGCTTTTTTTTTTCCCTGAGCGCCACTGTCAGAAAACCTCAACTCTCGCGCACACCGTTGTATAGTGTGCTTTAAAAACGCCCTGCCAAACGGTTTGATCCGTCGAATTTATTTTACGCGTCTGGGCGTGGAAGATGTCGTCGGCTGCCTTACAGACGGCCCCCCATCAACACACCGCTCTGGCCTCGTCCCCCTTGAGCACACCGTCGTCCCGCCAGTACAGGCCCTCCCATTCATCCCCTAACGGTAACGGCCAGGCGTACAATGCCCAACAGACCTCGACCGCTTCTTCATCTTCGCGACGACCTCCTTCTCGAAAAACGAACGACAGCGCTCCCTCACCTTCTTACCATCTAGCTCCCGGCTTCGGTTCACCCGTCACCGCCTCAGCGCCTAACGACCAAGAACCTTCAGCCTCTGCCTCCGACTGGCAAGGCAACATGCCTCCCGTCGCTCCCCCAAGGACCTCGTCCAACTACCAAAGTGGTAGTTCGCGGAGGTCTCAGTATTCTAACGAAAAGTCTACCAATTCTCCTCGTCGAAACGAATCCACTCGAACTGGTTCGCGTGGTGATTCAGCGGCTGCCGAGAACGGTCACCGAAGCAGCAAGGCTGACACTGCTGCCCGAGCCAGTAGCCGAGATGGCAGGGCCGCAACCACTTCCACACCAGTCCGATCCGCACATGGCACACCCTCGAAACCCGTCCACGATGCCACTGACAGCTTGACGAAAGCAATTGCAGCTGCTCAAGATACCATCGACCGGGATCGCAACCATGCTGCAGCCCAGCACAACAACGTCGAAGATGCCGCAGCGCCGCCTCCTGTTGTCGCGACGGGTGATCACCATGAGGAACGACGAGGACAGCGAAGCCGACACGATCATAGCCGAAGCCACAAGGGCAATACCAAGTTTGGCGATTTTATTCTGGGCAACACTATCGGTGAAGGTGAATTTGGCAAAGTGAAACTGGGTTGGAAACAGGACAGTAGCGTCCAGGTAAGCTAGCAATTAATCTAATTGGAGACGCTCGGCTCACAGTATCACAGGTTGCTATCAAGCTCATCAAGAGAGACAGTGTGGGTAGCAACCCCTCTCGTTTCGCCAAGATTTACCGCGAAGTTGCCATCCTTCGCGGAGTCCAACATCCTAATATTGTGCGTCTAATCGACAAGGTCGAGACAGACCGACACATTGGTATCATCCTCGAGTACGCGTCGGGTGGTGAACTTTTTGACTACATCCTTAACCACCGTTATCTAAAGGACAACGCGGCTCGTCGCTTGTTTGCCCAGCTCGTGTCTGGTGTTGGATATCTCCATAAGAAGGGAATTGTACATCGGGATCTGAAACTGGAAAACCTGCTTCTCGATCGAAACCGCAACATTATCATTACCGACTTCGGCTTCGCCAACACCTTCGACCCCAATGAAGAATTGAGCAAGGAAGAGGAGCTTAATCTTACAGATAAGGAATTTGTGAAGCGAATGGGCTTAGACCGGGTCAAGATGAACGGATCCAGGAAGGGTGACCTCATGCAGACAAGCTGTGGTAGTCCTTGTTATGCTGCGCCTGAACTGGTTGTTAGCGATTCTCTTTATACTGGACGTAAGGTGGATGTCTGGAGTTGTGGTGTCATTCTGGTAAGTCGTGCGATTGACAGAACGAGAGTTTGGACTAACCATTGTTTACAGTATGCCATGCTCGCCGGTTACCTCCCCTTCGATGATGACCCCGCCAACCCCGAAGGCGACAACATCAACCTTTTATATAAGTATATCGTGACAACGCCTCTAACCTTCCCTGAATATGTCACACCTCACGCTCGAGACCTCCTCCGCCGCATTCTCGTGCCTAATCCCCGTAAGCGAGCGGATCTATTCGAAGTTGCTCGTCACAGTTGGCTGAGTGAATACGCGAACCTCGTTGAATTCATCACAAGCTCGACAACGTTACCCTCAGAAGTCCCCGACTCGGGCGTGTCACCAGACGATTACGCCGAGGCCCCGACGATTGCCCGAAGCTCTTCTGTCCGCGAAGCTTCGAAGCAAAAACAATCTCATCCTCCTGTTGTTGGAGGACTGGCGAAGACCCATGGCAGTGTCGATCCTGAATCTGAGACTATTCATCGCAGCACACCGAAGGATGCAAAGCGGAGAACAGTCCAGGTTGAATACGTGGCCCCTACAACGAAAACTCAGCGTGGTGCAGATGCCGCGCCTTCAAAACCTAGTTCCCATTCCCTCCAACAGCAAGTACCAGTGGATGTGCCTGAAACCAATACTGAGAAGCCTCTTCCGCGTGAACCTCCTATGACAAAGGACAACCCTTCCCGTACCCAGTCGAGACGTCCACAGAGCTCGCACAAGAGCGCTGTTCCCCACAGGCCAGCTCGCGATACCCGCGCCACTTCCGACAATGCCTTTATGACTGGGCCAACCAACACAGCAAGGCCAAGGACCCAAGGCTCAATGCAATCTTCTGCATCAATGGGTCTGCAGTCTCATGGGAACTATGGTCAGCCTGCACCTCCCACTATTGCCGATACGAACGCTCACGGTCGAATTCAACAACCTCAAAACCCTGAGGATGAGGAGAACATCGCCAAGACTGTGGGTAGTGTTCCTCCCAAGGTGATGAAGATGTCAACTTTCCAAAATGAGACAAAGTCGACAGGCAGAGGTCACAAGAGGTCAAACACCCTGGGTGATCTTGGTAACAAGATCATGGGTCGCAGCGGGTCTATCTTTGGGGGACGATCTAAGAAGCGACCGGAGCAGCAGCAGCAACCTGACAAATCAAGGAAGTATCCTCCCGTCAGTATGCCCACCACCATGATGCCAGGTGAGGAAGCCGGTCCCAGGCCCTCCATGGAATCAAAGGCCTCCCGGCGATCATTCTCTCTCGGACTTGGAAAAAAGCGTAGTGGCAGTGTCCAAGGTTCTAGTGATAAGAAGGACCGTCGGTTCTCTCTGGTCAAGGCAATGGGACTTGGCAAGGACCAGGGAAGTGTAACGGGATCTGAGGCGGATTCACAACAGGATTTGCCTATCCAACATCCTCGAACTGAGCAGCTACGTGGCTACAGCGCTCACGAAGAGGCTCGACACAGCGAACCTTACTTTGACGCCCCATACGAACAATACCCTCAACGTGATACAGCACAGTCTAGCCCTGTGTACCACACACGCCACGCGAACGCTCAACAACAGGATGGCCGAAGACCCAGCGCAATCCCTACATACATCCAAGGTAGTCATCTAAACACAGGCTCGGACTCATCAGTGGATGTGCGACGACCTCCCACTGATTCAAGGTCTCGCCCATACCAAGCGGATTTTTCAGAATCTGAAGGTTATGATGGACGACCAGTCGGAAGCAGTCGCGACGACCGATCAAGTGTGCTTCAGAAAAGCCACAAGAAGTTTGCGGATGCGTACGATGGAGAGAATTACCGTGGGCACGAAGGAAGTAGCGGAGCCGCCAAGCGGGTGATGGATTTCTTCAGGAGACGCGGAAAGGCAAGGGGTGGTGAGGACCGGTGAACAGAGCATGCGTTCAGCACCAGGAGTTAACGGCGTACCGTCTGAGTTTGAAGATCTCTTGTCTGGAAGTTCTGCACCAATGTTCGCAGTTGGATTCCACAATTGTCATTGTCTATTATTTTTTTTTATTTTTTATTTTTGCCGGGACGCTAAACACCACACACATTCATCTACCAGTAATGAGGGACGAACACCAAGGGCTCTCGACGATGCCCGTACGCAACTTGGAGACCGCCTAGGGTTGGTCCTCTCCATAATGCATGCACATACCTACACATACTCACATCACATCATGGCGCAAGGGGATACGAGATTGAGACTGGGTGGTGGTCCCGGATGGTTATACTGCTCTACACTCTACTACATACATTTACTCGGTTAAGCAAAGTTTGTTGTTTCATAAGCGGTAGATGGGGGAACAAAGATGTGGGCTGGATGACCCAATGTTTCTGTACATTCTGAATTGCCGAAGAAGAAGGAAGAGAAGAGAAGAGAAGAGGGGGTGGGGGGGGTGGAAAGTGTTTTATTTTATTTGTCTGTTCGTATACAACGCATCTCAGCCAGGTTTGTCTCAAAGAAGGCATTAATGAGCGGGGCCAAAACATTCTAGTGATCTGAAATCATTTGGCTTGTGACTTAATTGTTCCATTTGCTTACAGCAAAGAGATGGAAGGGATTGATCGACGGTGTCAAGTACGGGCGCTCTGACCTAAGCCGCAATATATTTACGCAGTCATACGTCTATGAGATATTGAAGATAAATTTATTTAGAAAGTCAGTCGTTTCAAGACTTGAGATTTCTGAACTTTTCGTTTTTAGGTATATATGCACCAGTTTCCCATGCGTGAGTTCATTTGAGTATCTATATGGTGAATGTTGCAATTAGCAATCGCGTACTCAGTTATTGCTGTTAGTAATGTCATGTTTTCCTTGAGCCGTTTGCGGGTTGTACTTCTTTTATCAGAGATGATATAAGTCAACTCTCATATATGTTCACTGAACTAGCCTAGGAAACAGCAATACTTACCGTTTACAAAATATTATTCAGTTGATATATAAGTATCGTTTAAATAGAGTTCCCAAATAGTACTCGCGTCCACCGCAGCTAACCTAGAGTCACGCGACGAGTCATGATAAACGCAATGCCTTCGCGAACATCCTTTTGTGCAACGGTTAGAACTATATCTTCGTGTAATTACATCTGTGAAAGTATCCATCGTCCCACGACTGATATGTAGTACTCTAGGCCTGGTTGTATGGTGTTTGTGGTTGAGCCAAGATTTGCAATCCTTTGGTTGGTCTAAGGCTTGGATATTGGCCAGTTTCGGACATTGTTAGATTCGGGCAAAGAGGGCGAGGTGCCCAACAAACCAAATAATAGCCCCTAATTAGTCACTATAAGGAAGACACTGCCTTGGTGTTAGCATGATAACGTTTATATTATCTATATGTTAACGTCAGGTTAGTTGGATATACTCCAGCAATTTATTGATTTCACCGTCAACTCTGAACACTATGTCTATGAATGATAAGTTTAGAAAATTTCTCTAAAAGCATATTACCTATGCTTTTCAATTTTTAATATCTGATCCAAAGAGCAGCAGTACCTTGAGCATCTTGAACCGGTATATAAATAATATTTAGATGAGTCTTGCCCACGGCGTCATTGAAGAACTGGCTAAATCTGGTATACTAACAAGTGCTGCGAGTGGCTTCGAGTTCAGCTACCTACAATGGAATCCTTCACTCTTTTGATCAGTTGTCAAGCTTCCACAGCTATCAATAACTCCCACTTAGCTTCATTGCAACTGCGTTAGCACCTGGCTGAAAAGCAATCTCTGGTGGGTTAGGTTACGTGGATTGTATTGCGTTACCAGGAACGGAGCCCATGAAGCGTATCCGACGGCGTAATGACCAATTCACCGTTCGGCTCCGACTCGAGTTACACCCGAGTGGTATCCCCGTATCATACACGCTTCGTTGTCATATTGCGTCACTCGGAGGGATGGACTTGTCCTTTCTTACGTCGAGTAAGCATTGTTATCATTCAAGGGACAACGGTACGTATCGAGTCAAGCCACAGCCAAGTCCAATTCAAGGAAACTTGATTGTGGTTCCTGTCGATCATTGACGTTTTGGGAGGCCAAGCTCTTGTTGTGGTCATGCCAAGCCTCATTCCGGCACCTCACATCCGAGAAAGACGGAGATATCTTCGATAAGCTTGTTTATTCGTAGCCTGTCTCCAGTAGCCTGTTTGTTGGACCTGTTTTGAGCATTGGCGAAGCTGAGTCTTTTTGTTGGCCTTTGCAATAGAGGCTAGGCATGAGTAATAGCTGAGCGTTGTCGTTTGTCGAAGAGAAAGTATATGAGTCACGATAGAAATAGAAACGTCGAGATTCCTTACAAGCGAGTGAGCTCAGGGATCACGGGGCAAACTAGTCCATGGTATATGATAATCTGAGGCTGCACCGCCTCACTTTGCCTCTGACAGCACTGCATGGAACCAATCAAGCACAACTATAGCCGGGCTCCCTCACCGATTTCGACGACATCAGAGATACATCACTATGCTAGGCTCATGGCCTGGACAGTTCCAGCCACATTAAGTGGGATGCTATCCACTGACGCCACTGGACAACCAGCGTCATCTCAGATCTAGCTCCCGCCTTAAAGCCAAGGCCTTGGCTCTTGGTCCTCTTGCACCTTTCACTTACAACTTCGACGTTTACCCAAACTCACCACGCACAAGACGACTATCTTTTCTGATAGTTCACGGCTTCGCACCACACTCTCCAGAGTCAAATACCTGTTCGATGAAGGAAGCTTCTCCTGATCCACCCAATATAGATGGCAGTCGCTCTGGTGCACAACCCGCAGCGCCCACTGCTCAGGGCTTGAATGAGCACAGTGACAACAATCAACACAAAGAGTTCGACGAAAAACAGAATGGCAGCTCTGGCTCTGTCAACGGCGGTGACCGTCAAGGTCCCAGCCGAAACAACTCCTCTCTTCTCAAGGCCCTCTCTGCTGGCGATGTCCCATCTCACACATCATCTCAGGCTGCACGGCAGGGGTCTGTCATAGAGACTCCCAACAAGGCCGAGGAGCCGTCACAAGAGAACCCCAATCCAACCAGCAAAATGACCAGATTCTTCGCTGAAGTTAAGCGAAGTGTCAAAATTTCCATCTTCCACAGCTGGCTCAACATCCTCCTCATCTTCGTCCCTGTTGGTATTGCAGTATCCCAGGTAGATGGCATCAATGGAGGTATTGTTTTTGGTCTCAATGCAATCGCCATTATTCCTCTTGCTAGTCTCTTAGCTTATGCTACAGAGTCTGTTGCCCGAAAGATGGGCGATGCTCTTGGCGCGTTGCTGAATGTCACTTTTGGTAAGTCTACCCACAACACAACACACACCACACAGATCCTAATCCACATGTTTATCATAGGCAACGCCGTGGAGCTCATTATCTTCATCTCAGCCTTGACGAAGAACGAAATCCGCATTGTTCAGGCATCTCTATTAGGTTCAATCTTAGCAAATTTATTGCTTATCCTAGGTACGCTCCCTCCCCTTTGCTCTCAACCGCTCCACGGGTTGCCCAGCGTTTCAACTTCAAATAATAACAGTTTGACCTTAGGTATGAGCATGCTTCTTGGTGGCTTGCGCTTCAGAGAGCAAGTCTATAACAGTACTGTCACTCAAATGAGTGCTTGTTTGCTCAGTTTGAGCGTCATCAGTCTTGTTCTGCCGGTACGTTAACAAGAGCTTATATCTATCTATACATGTGCTAACTATTTAAAAGACAGCCTTTCATGCTTCCTTCCGAGACAACGATCTCGCTGACCGGCAATCCCTCAAAATCAGCCGTGGAACGAGCATCGTAAGTCTCAGGTTCACACAAGATCTTTCCAATAGGCTAACAAACATAGGTCCTTCTGCTTGTATACGTCATCTATCTCATGTTCCAGCTGAAATCTCATGCTTACATGTATGAGTCGACTCCTCAGCATATCATTGATGCTGAGTTGGCCCCTGGACCCGCTGCCGGCCTTTTGGATTCTTCCAGCTCTGACGACAGCTCATCCTCAAGTTCGGATTCATCTGACTCTGACTCATCTCATGGTACAATGCGAAAGAAGATGAAGAAGGTCCTCCGAAACAGGCGGCATAGGAGATCTAGCACTGCTTCAGTTGATACCGCTGATACCAAAGGAACCCGAAGTGCCTCGTTCACAACGACAAACACCACCCCACAGGATGAGATCACTGAGGCAACAGCTTCACGTCATCGTATTCCTCGCTTCCCATCTTACGAGGGTAGTGAGAGTGCCATTGAAGAAGAAGATGAGGAAGAGGCAAAACGTTCACGTCGACGCCGCCGATATCGCCGACACAGGCACCGCAAGAGCAAAAAGCAAGCTCGTGATGCCAAGAAGGCCGCAGGCGTTGCTGGGGCACAGAATGAGCTGCCCGAAAATACTCCGCAGAACAATGGCGAAGGTGAACCTCGACGTGTGGACTTCGCCGTCCAGGATGACCTTGAGCCTGGCCCCTCAAACACTGGCAAACGGCCATTCCCCCTTCGAGGATTATCTGTCAAAAACATCGCCCCCGTTTTCACTGAAAAGTCGACGGTGGCATCTACTCCTGTCCCTCACGTTCGCTATGGAATCAGGCGTACAAATTCTCTTCCGGATCGTCTCCAGTTTCGAGCACCAGGCGCCATGCTGCCCTCTTCTGTTCCTCCAATCTTGACTGCCCCTGGTGCTCAAATGATCGCCAAGGAACAGGAGAACGAAGAAGAACACCTCACCCAGACTGGTGCCATCATTCTTCTCCTCGTCTCCACAGCTTTGGTTGCAGTTTGCGCTGAATTTCTGGTTGATTCTATTCAAGAGGTCGTTGAGACTTCCGGTGTCAACGAGGTCGGAATTGGTCTCATCATTCTCCCTATTGTTGGCAACGCCGCTGAACATGTCACTGCCATCAAGGTCGCCTACAAAAACCACATGGATCTCGCGATCGGTGTCGCTGTAGGCAGCTCCATTCAAATTGCTCTACTCCTTACTCCCGTCATGGTTATTCTTGGATGGATTATGGACAAAGACATGTCTCTTTACTTTACCCTATTTGAGACTGTCTGTCTGTTCGTTTCGGCGTTTATTGTCAACTTCCTTGTCCTGGACGGAAGAAGCAATTACCTTGAAGGTACTCTGCTTTGTGCGGTGTACATCATCATTGCTGTTGTGGCCTTCTTTTATCCCAATGAATAGCAAGCCAGTGAATGGGGTGGAGGCAGTTAATCTGCGTCATAGAAACTCGGTCGGTGAGGGCTGAGGATGGGGCTTCTTTGTATCAAATATCGAGAGTAGCAACAACATGGGCTGAGATGCCCAGTAGTTAACACAACTTACAAAGGGAAAAGAATAACTCAAATTGACAAGATAACCCAATTATTTTCTCAAAGCAACAGTAGTACTTATAGTGACCCAACCCATTACAATTAATTGACATATCATGCTCTGCGTATTGACGTATCGTAGTTCAGCTTTCTGCCTCGTGATACCAGAAGGGGCTGTGTAAGCTCAAAGCGGCGTGGTGTTTGTGGAAATTAAGCTGCACAGCCACTACTTTAAACCAACATGATGTCAACAAAGGAGGTCAAAAGGCCAAAGGAAACATATATAGACTTCCTTCTTAAACCCTCAATTGCTCACCAATAACGGTTCCTGGGTAATTCTTTGCTATTTAACCGTGAATCCTGCTTGATTTAAGCTTATAAGTGGTTGCAGGTGCCCACTTTTTGAATCCCTGCTTAACATCGTCATATGTGCCTTGAGGTCCTACACCTAATTTCAACATCATCATCATCACCATGTGTTTCGGAAGCAAGAAAGAGGCGAATAATGACCCCGCGCCTCGTCCCGCGCAGAGGCCGGCATCTTCTCAGAGTCAAGGAGATGTAAAGAAGAGTAAATACAACCCTCAAAATGACCCAAATCAATATGCTGGAGAGTCTAGCTATTCTGCGCCCCCAGGACCTCCCCCAGACAGAAAACAGGCCTCGGATTTTGCACCACCTCCGGGACCACCACCTGGCCAATCTTCATCGCAGCAATATTCTGCTCCTCTAGGACCACCGCCGGGCAAGGCTGCAGCGCAGTATGATGCACCTTCATACTCTGCACCACCAGGGCCTCCACCAGGCCAAGGAGACTACGCGCCACCGTCTGGACCTCCGCCCAAGCATGACTGGGAAGTGGCAGTACCGGATACTTCATTGTTCCCACCACCACCCGCTATCTTCAGCGGCTACGATAGGTCTCCTACAAGCAATGCTACTGAGGAAGAGGCCAATGCTGGCGAGGATTGGTGCCAGTCGTATCCATTGACAGCACCCATTAACTTGGACCAGACTGGAAAGACGGCTCTCCAGGCAGGCAACATTCGCCTCATGGAACCCGTGGGCTTCAGTGGTAAGCTCTCTTGGATGGAACCAGGACATTGGCAAGGTTGGAGTAAGAAGAACTCACCTGACCGTTGCATTATTGGCTACCCACCTCTCTACTCAGTAACTGAGCATGACCCTGTTCGCCTCGGCCGGCCCAAGACTATCTACTACGAAGTTAAGCTCGCGCGCGACAGCCCCGAGGTATTCATCGCCCTTGGTTTCACCGCGCTACCCTATCCTTCATTCCGCATGCCAGGCTGGCATCGCGGAAGTCTAGCGGTACATGGTGACGACGGACACAAATACGTCAATGATCGCTGGGGTGGCCGCGATTTCACCCAGCCTTTCAAGCGCGGAGAGACTTACGGTATTGGTATGACATTGCGTTCTGTTGGTGGACCTAAGCCGCAGGTCGATATTTTCTTTACGCGCAACGGTACGATGACGGGTGGGTGGGCGCTCCATGAGGAGACTGATGCTGAACAAGATCTACCGGTTACAGGATTGGAGGGTTTCCATGATCTAAGTTGTGCTATTGGAACGTATGATGGGATTAAGTTTGAAGCAATGTTTGAGCCGTCAAAGTGGTTGTATAACCCGTTTCAGTTCTAACGTAGAACGGGCTGGTTATGGCCAAGATGTATTCTCCGTTGGATTTTGAGGCTATAATAGATATTTCTTAATGGTAATCAGTAAAAGATGTTGTGTTTATTGCTGAGCTCTTAGAAGATAAGTCGTTTCACCTAAGCACTTCCTGTCATGGTACCGTTGTGTTGATGTTAGTGATGGTTAAGTCTTGGATGAAAGTGCACCTAAGGTGGGTTATATGCTTTCAACCACAAACTTGTCTTGCCAAAGTAGACAATACACGCTATTAAGATCTTCTTGAATTTGTTATCGATGTGATCTTCACAGACTTGTAGCTCGAAGTAGTTCCCCTGTTACCAA
The DNA here is from genome assembly GCA_012932015.1 of Fusarium acutatum. Classification (NCBI taxonomy): domain Eukaryota; kingdom Fungi; phylum Ascomycota; class Sordariomycetes; order Hypocreales; family Nectriaceae; genus Fusarium; species Fusarium acutatum. The sequence goes on along the minus strand of JAADJF010000175.1, from coordinate 143,822 downwards.
CCTAAAGTTAAGACACCGACCTACCTACTAAGCCAGTATAGTGTAGGTTAAGTTTACATGCATCTAACGGGACATGTGCCCCCATATCTACAACCCCACCACTGACCAAAGCATCGCGACCGATCGCGACTTGGTGATCAACACCATCGCACATTAACATTTCTATCGCAACCTATAACATGGAGGTCGATAGCGACAATGGACCTCTCACTCTCTTCGCCACGGGCGCCACTGTGGAAAAGTAAGTTCAAAGACCTGGATGCATGTATGTGGACATGAAAACCTGACCGCAATAGGGACGCCTGGCCTGCTGTGCGCAGTGACATAATTGCCAGACTTGACAAGGTACTACCACCTGTCGCTTTGCGATTGCTTCGACCTGGAGACTGACCGCTTCAGATTGCGCACAACGAATTCCCTATCCCTAAACTACCGCCTCCACCACCGGCTCACCAGCCTCCTGTCGAGGTGCGAGCATCTGCACCCTCGTCACCACAAGCCGAATCGTCTCAAGAAACGAATAAGGAAACTTCTGCAACCGAGTCGCTTCCAGCTACACAAGTCATCGATGGCGCGCTACCCAAGCAACTGGCCGATATGGTCATTGACATCACCAAACACCTCGAGACCTTTGAGACGCACCCCCCACACACCATTCAGCGCCTTGCTGAGCTGATCTTACGACCCAGAGCGCATTATAGAGCGGTAGCGCCTTATCTACATGCCGTTGATCGCGTAGTCCAGGTGACATCGAGTACGAAGACATATCCCCTGCCACCGCCTATCCCTGACATGTCTTCGATGCATTTGAATGGCGAGGACCCCAAGGATCCGGCTGTGTCAGTCTCATGGAGCAATCCTACAACGGCAGCATTGGGCACAGATGAAGCGCTAGGAGGAGCACTGCTAACGCCTATTCCTTGGTTGACGAGGCGCAGTCCGGAGAGTTCACAGGACACCCCGGGAGCTCAAATTCACAGCGAAAGCACAGAGACTATCGAGGGTCCCAATGGAGTGGGAAGCATTGAGACAGTTTCAGTCAGCGTCAACGGAATTCCATCTACAGGGCATGCACGAGGGGTCACACAAGGAGAACTCTTACGCCAAGAGCAAAGAGCCGGCGTAGTCCCCGTGAGCCAACTGTCAAGAGCCCAAGAAGTGGTTCATGAAGGAGAACGTATGACGATGGACGATGAAGAGGACGAACAGCCACATGAGGAAGAAGACGAGATACCCCATGCCAGAGGGCCCGAAGAGATCGGCATGAGCGACACCGGCCCTCAATCTACAACTACGAGTTTCATGTCAGAAGGTAGCATGGGGATGCAAGGGATCGATGTTGAGGCGGCAGTTGGCAGGAAACATGACGATGACGAGGAGGGCAAGGTCGATGTGGACGCTGATGGAGACGCTGAGGGTGAGAGTGAACCCAAGAGCCCCGGCGCAGAGAGCGTAGGCTCCAAGAGGGAGGCAGACGAAGATCTTGAAAGCGAAACCCACAAGAAGCTAAAGGAAGAAGAAGAAGACAAAGCCGAGGACGACAAGAAAGCTGATACAGTGGCTTCTGATGTTAAGGAGGAAGAGAAAAAGGGAGAGGAAGCCAAAGCTCCAGCGAGCGAGACGAAGTCAGAAGCCGATGACAATAAGATGGATACCGAATAGCAATCTATCAGCCTCACAGAGCGCTTCATGATGAGACGAATCTACAAATCCTAGAGTTTTGATTAATTTTTTGTATTACATAGAAGGCGTACTTAATTATTTATCCCCTTACGGGAATGTAATGCCGTTTATGTTTAACCTTGAATTACTGAGGATCCAATCAAAGTGTCTCATTATGATAACGCAAATCATGATACTCGCACCCAAGACATGAAATAATGACCTATTGTAACATGGCTTTCACAGCTTTTAGTGAGAGTGTAAACCAGGATAGGTAGGCAGTGGGTGAGCTAGAACCTAGAGGTGGCTGGTTGTCGTGGCAACAGACGCCCTAGCTTGTGTTGACGCTAGCCCGTTCCACCGAAACATGGTTAAACAACTGTACTATTTACTTTATGCCAAACAGCCCTGCCGCATCATAACCAAAACCGTATGCAGGCATCCCCTCCTTATACTGTCAACGTATTCGAGGTTCTACAAGTTTCAAACATTTTTGCTCCTTTAGTTTCATACTCGATCAAGCGAATGTGCAGCGTCTGAAGCATCCTCGAGGCTTCTTCTACAGCCTTCAACACCAGACTCAACTCGATAGAAACTAAACCACAAAAAGTTGCCCATCGTGGCTCCTCCACGCCCAACCCGCTCCGATCGGGAGCACAGCCGCATTGCCATGGCTCCAGGCGTGCGCGCTGCCACCGCCAACAGCAGCCGCTCCAGCGTAAGAGCTGGGTCAAGAGCACCACCGACACGATATGGCTCGTCGCTCGTGACGCGCAACGGCGCCGTATCACCGACTGGATCTATCGCTTCAGTAAACACTGTTAATACCATCGGAACTAAGCGCAAGGAGCGCGACTTTGAGGCCGAGTCTAGCGCCGAGGAGACAAATATCCAGGTCGTTGTGCGATGTCGTGGACGCAACGAGCGCGAGGTCCGCGAGAACAGCAATGTTGTTGTTACGGCAGATGCGGTCAAGGGAAAGATTGTCGAGTTGTCAATGGGCTCCAATGCCTTGAGCAACCGCTCATATAATTTTGATCGCGTCTTTTCTCAGGCGGCAGATCAAAACATGGTTTTTGATGATACAGTAAAGCCAATTCTAGACGAGGTGGGTTGAAAGAGCATACGAGACAAAAATCTAGTTACTAACTATCTTAGATGCTCTCCGGATATAACTGCACCATCTTTGCCTATGGACAGACAGGGACAGGAAAGACATATACCATGTCTGGCGACATGACCGACACCCTGGGTATGCTCTCAGACGAAGCTGGTATCATTCCTCGAGTCCTACAGACCCTGTTCAATAAGCTCGAGCTTGAGAACGCCGAGAGTACTATCAAGTGCTCCTTTATTGAACTTTACAACGAAGAGCTCCGCGATCTGCTTTCATCCGACGAGGGCAACAAGCTCAAGATTTTCGACGACACTTCACGCCGAGGCCATCTCAGTACCATTGTTCAGGGCATGGAGGAGAAGCACATCAAGAGCGCTACCGAGGGTGTCAAAGTGCTCCAGGACGGCAGTTTGAAACGCCAGGTTGCTGCTACAAAGTGCAATGATCTAAGTTCTCGCAGTCACACGGTCTTCACCATTACCACATATGTCCGAAAGCCGAACGAGCAAGGCGTGGATGCTCTTGTTAGTGCTGGAAAGCTGAACCTTGTCGATTTGGCTGGAAGTGAGAACATTCAGCGATCAGGAGCTGAGAATAAGCGTGCTGCGGAGGCTGGCCTCATCAACAAGTCACTCTTGACTCTCGGTCGAGTCATCAACGCGCTTGTGGACCGTAGTTCTCATATTCCCTATCGAGAGTCCAAGTTGACTCGTTTGTTACAAGACTCGCTTGGTGGTAGAACAAAGACTTGTATTATTGCAACCATTTCTCCCGCCAAGAGTAACCTGGAAGAGACCATATCAACACTCGACTATGCCTTCAGGGCCAAGAATATCAAGAACAAGCCCCAGCTCAACCCTATGGTTGAGAAGAAGACACTGCTCAGGGACTTTACTATGGAAATCGAGAAGCTCAAGAGTGAGCTTATCGCTACTCGCCAACGCAACGGTGTCTATCTCTCAAACGAAGCCTACGAAGAGATGACGGCTCAGAGCGAATCCCGCCGCATCGTGAACGAGGAACAGGCTGCCAAGCTTGAGACCCTGGAAAACAACTTGCGCAACAAGGTCCAGGAGCTGTTCAGCCTACAGTCTACGTTCATGGGACTAAAGAAGGATCACGAGGGCACAAAAGCCCAACTGGACGATACCAAGGAAGTGTTGGACCAAACTGAGATTGTTCTTTCTGCAACACGGAAGTCACTTGCTGAGGAAACCAAGATCAGAAAAGCACACCAGAAGACGGAGCAGAAGCTAACTGAGGTTGGCGGAGAGCTCATCAACAAGCTGCATAAGACAGTCCGTGATGTTGGTGGTCTTCATGCCAAGAACAAGCGAAAGTCGGATCTTCAGTCGATCAACCGAAACACATGGACAACATCTCAAGATCAGGTTGCTGATGTTACCTCCATGGTCGAGCGTCGAATCAACGAGTTTCAAGTGGAGCAGCAAGAACATATTGCAAGTGTCGGACAGCGCATGGAGAACTTTGTAGATGAGGAGCTGCGCAAGCTATCGACTACACAAACTTTCCTCGATGAGCACTTGAGCACATTTACTCAGTCGAAGAAGGACTTGCTCCAGTCGAAGCAGAAGTCGAAGGAGGATATGGACGAGGTTTTGGAGGAGATCAAGGTTGTTCGTGACACGGTCAAGGAGCGAATGGGCGAGAGCCTGCAGTCTATCTCTCATTCTGCCGAGAGGATAGCGGCAGATATGTTGAATGAGATGACTGCGTTCCACGGACAGGTAAGCTTCTGTGTTACAGTTTTATAGGCCATATTCTAACAGGTTACAGCTTCACAACTCTTACAGTGCTATTGGAAAAGACTTCAAGTCCACTTTCGAGGATCTCGTTAAGCACATCTCTGCTCAGCGAGCTGAGTGCGACAACCTCAAGCGACAGCTTCAAGCAGCAACAAACACGATTGTGCTACAAAATGCTACAATCTCTTCGCGAATTCAAGATGCCCTGGTGGAGGAGCGCCGCCAAGCCGTTGATGAACGTCAGAAGCTCATGACTCAAATAACAGCTCTTATCAACACCCATGCCGACGCTCAGGAATCACGACTTCACGACAGAGCTTCACAGATCCAGAAGAGCATCACGGCCACCAGCACCAGCTTGGAGCAGGCCGTCGATACATATGGCGAGGGTATGTCAACGTGGGATGTAAGGGAGGGTGAACTGCTGGACGAGGTCAAGAAGTCTCGTGAGCAGCTCAAGATGAAGTTGAAGGATGACTGGACAGCTGCCAGTGACCACAGCAGCTCCATCCAAGCTACTGCCAAGTCTGTTCATGCCGAGACTGTTCGTGTTGTCGACGAGCAAATCAAGGACCTCGATGTTCAGATGGAAGCCCTAGACGACTTTGTCAGCCGTGCAAAGATTGAGAACGGCCATCACCATGAGTCTCACAGCGTGTCCGTTCAGTCGTTGTCCAATACTGTTGAGGAGTCTTTCGGAAACATTTCATCGCACTTCAAGTCAACATTTGACCGCGTCAAGAACTTGGGCGAGGAGATGGAGCTCGATCTTGGTGATCTTCAAGATGGCTTGGAGCCACTCAATGATCAGCTCTGCCAACCTCTGGCCAACTTGCGCGAAGACATCACCCGCGCGGCCCTCCAAGAATACCAACCAACGGGCGAAACACCAGCCAAGGTCCAATATCATTACCCTACTGACCTTCCTCGCACTGAAGATCACGATCTCATCATTTCACGCATCGACGAGGTTTCTACACCAACCAAGGATCGTGACGCATCTGACAGGGATAACACCATGGTCTTTGCCGACCTTGACTGCCCTCAGAAGATGATGACATCGCCAGTCCGACCTCCGCCCTCTCGCATGTCCAATGCTAGTGCCCCTGAACACATAGGTCTGGCCGGAAGCCTTCGCGAAGTGAACCCCAATGTACCAAATCACACAACGGGATCCATTGGCTTCGATCCTCGCGCCAGCATTATATCTATGCCCCCTGAGCGCACTTTGCCACTGTTTAAGCGCAGCACGCGAGTGACTCGCAGCGCTAAGAAGGTTGGAGCCAGAGATCCCATCATCTCTGAGGGCGGTGAGAATATGCTTCCAACCGCGCTTGAGGAGAGTTTGTCTAGGAGAAAGAGTCCAAGGCTCAACTAAAAACTCTTATACACTACACTGTCTGTCACTGTTCCTTTGTTTGTAGCGCCTTTTTGGATCTGGGAGTTTGGAGCGTTGTAAGGAAGCATCGCTATGTATGAATGGTTTTCTTCATTGTTCGATTCCCAGCACTGTTGTCTGGGTTTTCGTTGTAGGGTTATTTGAGTACTTGATACCCTTTGACTTTTAGACAATTAAAGTAACGAATGCTATTCACATCATCATGGTCTCTCTTGTCTGCATCCCCCGTCTGTGCTATCTCTAAACCACTTCGGTTTCAGTGAAACAAACGTCGAGCTTAGGCTGGTATGAATGCCTCAGCGTTGTTGATACCAAAATCCAGACGTTGTATTATAAGCAACATCATCCGGTATGGTGTAGTGGCTAACATTTCGCGCTCTCATAACCTGAGAGATCAGTTCCGCGGAGCCCAGGGTTCGATTCCCTGTACCGGAGTTTCTCTTTTGCTGTTTCTTCTACCCATATGGAAACTTTGTTACCTTTTTATCTTCTCCATTAGGGGCATGTACAGGTACGACCAGGTGTGAAATTATTGATTCCTTTGTACCAGATATTGGCATTGTACTATATATGCCGTGAGTAATGTACGAATCAATAAAAACCCTTTCCCTCGTTACTAGGCCAGAAGGTCGTTCATTAATAGTGGCACTCAGAATTACACCTGTTTCATGAGGACAAATACTTTTCGTCATAACTCGTCTCACGGCTCATCCCAGGTTTATCACCGTAGAACCTCTTCCTCTTCCTCTGAATAGTGTCCTCGCCTCTCCAGCCCCTTCCCGGCACAATAGGCTTGAGGAAGCCATCCACATGCACACCACCTGCAACCTCCTCGTCACTGTCAAGTTCTTCCGTCTGCCCCTGGTGTACAAGCTCCATGTGCCGTCGAAGGTTTGCTTTGCGTGCGAAACCCTGTGCTGCGCGGTCGCATGAGGGAATTGGGCAAAATAACATTCCACCTGCAGAGTTGGAGCGGGAGCGGGAGCTTGGAGACCGGACGGCTGATGGTGGTCCTGGAGAGCGTGTTGAGTGACGACTGGGGCTTCTAACGGAGTCTGGGCTGCGGCTTGAGTATGCGAGAGAGGCTTGACGAGATGCAATACGGCGCTGTATGAGATCTGCTGCACCGTCACTTTCGTCATCGGCTTCTTCATCCGAGTAGGATAGCTGGATAGGCTCAGGACGATACTCGACGGAAGTGGTGCCTTTATCATTAGTGGCTGGCACTTCGTTCAGCGTCCTCACTACCATTCCTTCACCAAACAAATCAGCGCATCTTCGTGTTGCTCTCGCAATAACATCGCCTGAGAAACCTGCTATAGCAGCTGCGCCCAGGACGTCGCTCCAATCACGCAAGCCCCATCTTAAGAGCTTCCGTTCAGCGTTTGTTCCTGGTACTGATTCCTCCTCCGAATCTGCCCCTTGAGAAGTCGCTCGTTTCAACGATAGAGATCGTGATCGCTCTCGCTCGATGATCTCGTCACCCTTGCGGATCCACTCCTCAAAAGCTGCGTCTCTGTCTTCCAGCGTCGAGGGGATCTTTCGATGAGATTCGCGAGCAACACGTTGAAGCATCTCTTCATGTGATTCTCCAGCGCGAGGGACATGGACTTTTCGGGGGCGACCTCTTCTGCTGGTTTTACCAGCTCCTGATGGTGATGTAGATGCGGATGTGTCAACCTCATGTAGATTTTTTCGCGGACGACCACGAGATCTCTTTTGTCCACTTTGGCTATGGTTATCTGACTCCTCTTCAGTTGAAGAATCAGAGAGATAATTCATGCCTGTAATACGCGAATTATGAAGTATTTTTAGTGTATTATCCAGCTGTGATAAAATGTGTCGTGTTGATGGGCGTAAGAGGGCATAGGATGCCTCGTCATTGGTAGACTCGACTGGTTCATAAGTTTTGGGATTGCGTCGTATGCGCCGACCATCTTCTTCATCGACAGCCATTTTTTCGTCCTCATCTTCTTCTTTGCCTTCATCAGTGTCGGGCTTGTCAGAAGACTCGCGTGGAAAAGGGTCAGGTGTGCTGTTGCCGCTCTCGTTATGTAGAGGCGTGGACTCATCTTCGATAGACGGTTTGGCCATCTTGCTCTTCCTCCTGCGGAACCGACGCTTGGCAGTTCTCAAGATATTGGCAGATATTTCTTCTTCAAGCTCAGTACTGGGGAGTATCTCTTCCTTCCTGCGGAATGTAAAATGGTCATCTTCGTCGTGCTGTTCGTTGGTGAAGCGCTCCTTGGGCACATGTTTATGCTTGAGTGGCCATGCAGTCCATGCCTTGGGTGGTGCCCAAACACCTTCTCCACCAGATTCCTAAGTTCCATCGTCAGTGCATATTACTTGTGGCATAAAAGATGATATCGACTCACTGTTCTGACGACTAAATCCTGCGCTGTCTCCGGATTTCGGCCTCGTCGCTTTAGCGCAAAAGCATTGTATAAATGCACCGCGAGATCCTGATCTTGAATCTGCTTCATTGATTGCCAGAGAAGTCTGTCCTCTTCCGTCAGAGTGCGCCATGTCGATTTAGCGCCCGTCCAGCGATTCGGTCTATGCTCGTGCAAGTCCTCAGAGGCGATAGATGCGATCTCATCGCTGTCTAATTCCCAGGCGGTAGCGCTTGCTTCCATCTTGGCGGAAAGACGGGTAACAATGATGCGTAAAAATAATTGCTCAGATGTAGATTAATCTCCAGAAATCATACCATTCGTGGGTAGTATTCCACTAGGATGGTTGAGCCAGTATTTGTGGTGAGTTGAGAAGTTCAAGTTTTTTTCAGAAGTGTGTCACAAAGTAAAAGCCAGGCTATCCACCTGAGTGAGAGACAACATTCACTGACACAGCATTTGTTCAACACAGATTTGCGTATACAACTCAATAAATGCTTTTAATCGCGTACAACTTAAAATCTATAAGAATGGTATAAAACAGTGCCTTAACATTACGCCTAAGCCTTGCCCTTGGCCTTGGTGGCCTTTTCCTTTTCGAACTTTCTCCTCTTGGCCCGTAGCTTCTGGTCCTCGGCACTCTTCTTGTTGTTTGTGTAAACCATCTGCTCGTACAGCTTTCTCTTCTTCTTGCTGAGCATACCCTTCGCACGCTCCAGATCCTCAGCCTCTTCACGAGCCTTCTTGGAGAGAGCCTTGCGAGCGTCCTCCTTAGCCTTGGCCTTGGCGTTCGTTGTGTGGGCCTTGACAGCGCCACCAGTGAGCTCAGCCTCAAGCTCGTCTTGCCGTTGCTCAGCATCATCTTCTGCCTCTTCCTCTTCTTGCTCATCTGCAGAGAAGCCGCCAAACTCATCATCCTCGTCACCCTCTCCCTCATCAGAACCAGCCACATCCATACCCTCAGCAGTATCATCAACCTCATCCTCGCCATCACTCTGGGCCTCAATGGCTTCAGCCTCGGGCTCTTGCTCTTCCAGAGGAACAGTGGGATCATATGCACCCTGGACGTTCCTCACGAAGGGGCTCAGATGGGGAGGAAGATCAGCCCCAGGAGCGTACAAATGAGGCTCCTTCAGCTCGCCGTCGTTGACACTGTCCCAAACCCATTGAGGCTGGATGTATGTTCGTCCTGGAACTCGTCGGTTGGCAGCAAGCTTCTGTGATGTCTGGTTGTCGTCGCCATCAGCCTCATCCTCAGCAGAAGCCTCGATAGGAGGTCGATCAACGATCTGGTGAGTGATATTAGGGTCAAGCTCGTTGGTGGTGAAAGCGCCATCGCCGAGAACAGCGTCCCAGCCAACACGTCTGCAGCCGAAGGACTTGAGGAGGAATTCGAGGGGTTGTCGCGGGGTTTCGCGGGACAGGTAGATGGTGAGGTTGGAGAAGAGGCTGTTGGGGTTGTTTCCGGTGTTAGAAGGCTGGGGCAGAATATCGCCACCAGAGACTGCAGGCTCAAACTTATCAATTACACCGGCCTCCTGATCCTCGCCCTCAACCTGGTTCTCAGATGGTGTTGTTGACTCATCATCATCGTTGCCCCTGATCTTCTTGATAACCTTGTTGACAGCAGCCTGAACCTTGGGGTCAGGCTTGTGCTCAGCAGCCTCCAATGTCTTCTGTTCCTTCTCGTCGGCACCAACCAAGGTCTTGCCCTCGAGGGTGAAAGCGCCGAGCTCAGCACCAGCCTCATCCTTAGCCTGGTCGAACTTGGGAGGGTACTTGAGGCCAAGAGAGGTGTACAGTCGGAAGTTGACGAAGCCGAGAAGGGTCATATAGAACTCAACAAAGGTGCCCATGATACGGAAGTCGACATCACCAACGACGCGCTGGTTGAACTTGTAAGGAACCAGCCAGAGGACCTCCTCGCCCTGGATGTTTGCCTGGTAGTAGATACCCTTGATGGAAAGGAATGACTTGGTAACGCTCTGCGACACAATGAGGTAGTGCTGGAACTCGAGGCACAGGCGCTCGCAGCGGGCAATCATCTTAGCAGGAACCGAGGAGGTGGAAGGCAAGTTGGCGAACAAAAAGAGCATTGACAAGCAGTCATCAAGATCTCTGATCGCATCAATAAATGTGGGATAGCGCTCGCGAATGACATGGTCAAGAGTATAGCGAGGCTTTCCTGTCTTCTCAGGTCGCGAAGCATTGCCCTCTAGGCGAGCGGCGTCGGTGACATCGCCTCGACCGAGCGCACGAGAGATCTTCTTCTCAAGAACCTTCTGATCGCGGAACTTTTGAAGCAGCGGCTCGTGGAGCAGATACTGGATGTCCTTGGTGTAGTAGAAGGTAGTTGAGCTGGTGGAAGACTTGGAAACCTTCTTTCTGCTTCGGGGCTCGCGAGGATAGATTCCCTTCCAAATGCACAGCTTTCGGAAGTCGGGAAGGCTGATCTGAAGTTTTCGAATCGCCTGGTTTCGAGTAACGTAGTTCTTGGCCGCGCCGGCCTTTCCCTTCTTCTTTATCCGAGGCATTGTTGATTGGAGATGTGGTAGTGTTGGTGGTTGGTTGTATCTCTCTACGAAACCAGCGGGGCACTTTTCCCTAACAATCTTTCAACTTTTTTTTTCCAACGTCAAATTTTATGCCAGGTTGTACCGCCTTGATCTGACGCTAGACCACAGACGGAGGCTTTTCATTGGGTGATGGGACGCTCACCGCCCAGGGACATGTTCAGCACCCTTAAGCGCATTTGCAGCGCCTGGCATCGCCAATTCAGCGAATACAGTGGAGCTGTTATCGACGGGAGCTCTGGCGAAAAGCTCCAGCGGCTCTTCCAGCGGCCCCTCTCCCGTCGCAGGTACATCCCGAAGGTGGAGGGGCCGCCAAGCAAGGACGGAAGCTCAACCAGCCAAGTGGCCTCCAATTCAACTGTATCGCGACCCTCCTCCAAAGCTGTTATTACCAACAATACTCGCTGGAGGCATGCAATGTCAGACACAATGACATTGCGAGGCAAAGCCAGCGTGTTCGCTGGCGCTGCCCTGCTCCGACTTATCTTATTCCTTGCTTTCCCTGGCCTGCCCGATCTTCTAACAGGTCGCGTCGAGATATCCACCCCCGTCACAAGCTTCAAGCGATGTAAGTCTCAACCGGTCGTCGCATAACGAGCATCGAATGTAGCTTACTTACAAACCCCCAAGTACAAGAAGGTCTATTCCTATATACGAATAATGTCTCGCCATACGATGGTGGTGTCTTCCACCAGGCTCCTCTTCTGTTGCCCTTGTTGTCGCTGCTCCCCGACGTAAAGAGCTGGCCCATCTTCACACACCTACTCTACATCGCCGTCGACCTCATCAGCGCCGAGGCTCTGTATAAAATTGCCGAGTCGGGTGTTGCGGGCAACTCGAAGCTATTTACATCGCCTCGCCGTGCCAATAGGTTTGGTAGTGCTGCAACTGCTGCTGGGTAAGGGGTATTTTGACTCAGAGCTTCATATATCAAAACTAATAGGCGCCAGCTTCTTGTTCAACCCATACACCATTGCGACATGTATAGGACGGTCAACAGGCGTCTTCACCAACTGCGCTATTCTCCTTGCCATCGCCAAAGCTATCCAAGGATCTCCCTTCAACGCCATGGTCGCAATCTCTTTCGCATCTTATTTGTCTATGTACCCTATCCTGCTTCTCCCTCCGCTTGTTCTCCTTGCCTATGACTGCCAAGTTGAGAAGCGTAAGATTGCTTGCATCACTAAGTTTGCGGCTACTAACGTCGCTGTTGTGCTGGGGTGCGTGGTTTCGTTATTAGGCATGTCTTTTTTGCTTGCCAACAACTCCTGGGAGTTCCTGGCTCGCACATATGGCATCCAATTGACCTTATCTGATCTCACACCCAACGTGGGACTGTGGTGGTATTTCTTCATTGAGATGTTCGACTCGTTTAGAGCTTTCTTCCTCGGCGTGTTCTGGCTGCATCTTGCAGCTTATCCCGCAGCCCTCTCTATCCGTCTCCGCCCCCAGCCATTGGCTGTCTTGACCATCCTACTGGGCATTTTCTCCATCTTCAAGCCTTACCCTTCGCTTGCAGATGCCAGCCTCTTCCTATCTGTGGTCCCTCTATTCCGACATGTTTTCCCCCTCATGCGGTACGCTTTTGTTACCACCTCTACGCTACTGTACGCAACATTCCTTGGACCAGCTTTTTACCACCTCTGGATCTATGCAGGAAGCGGCAACGCCAATTTCTTCTATGCCATCACTCTTGTGTGGAGTTTGGGTCAGAGTCTGTTGGTGACAGATCTCACTTTCGCTGTGTTGCGGGATGAGTGGGAAATTGAACGACCTGAGATGGTTGGCAAAGAGATCAGACAGATATAAATCATGATACAAAGGAGATCCAATGTGAAGTCACAGTGGTAGTGGGTCTGGTAGGCCCTCAGAAAAATTATGATAAATAGTTCGCAACATCTAGATCATGGGAAGGGAACGTCTTTTGGAGTTATCCCTCTGATAGAGGGTATTTGGAAGTGGTTTGTCTATTACTTGATTGTACAATAGTTTTACATCGCTATCATCATTCCTAGTCCACGTCTGTATCGGTCTCGACGAACCGAGCCTGGTTTGACGGGTGAGAAGGTCTAGGTGCTTCCACTGGTCCTCCTAATACACTGCCTAACATGGAACCCAGCGCACCAAACTCGCTGAGTTTCGAATAGTTTTTGTGCGAATGCCACACTTGTATTCGTGATCCAAATGGCTGCAGTGCCTTGTATGTGTGGTAGCCATAGCCAAGAGCTGCACCTGTGGCAAGGAGACTCAATGCCAACATGAGGGATCTGGCATCAATGCCAGTGATACCTCCTTCAGCACGTCTTCGCACTTCGGTCGCATACTCATCGCCCAGACCAGGAACGTTGTGAAGGATACTGTCAAGAGTTCGGCTTCCAATGCGTAATACTGTGTTATTACCAGGCTCAACCCACGGCAAGACTTTGGACTTGTCCAGACATCTTGTCTTCATACTGTCAACAAACGTGGACAACCGGGGTGTCTTCTTCATGAGCCAATCCTTTAAGAAAGATCTTGGTACGGGCGCATCACGCATCAAAGCGAGATAGCCAAAGGCTAAGCAGTCCAAAGATGAGATTTCTGTACCCTTGAAGAAACCATGCATCTTCTCCTCGGGCCCTCCTTCGAGGAAATCGTCCAACACAGTGAGACAATCTTCTGTGATTCCATATAACCTTATAAGAACTGCTTGTTCAGGGGTCATTTCTTCATGAATCGTCTTTTTTGTCCTCACAGGAATGTGCCTTCGGAATGTCTCTGGTAAAGCATCTCTCCCGGAGGATAGGTGAAGGCCGCCATTGGGGTCAAAGTCGGTGTCCATATCAGCAAAGCCCAGGTGCTCAACACGTTTGACAGCCTCTGCGCGGAGCAGTGGCGGAACTGTCCATGTCAATGGGAAAGATAACAGAGTGCTGAAGGCGGGCCGAGTTGTGGCTGACCAGTTGGCAGCGGAGACATAGAGTGAAAGATCCAGCAATGGAGCAGCGTGCGCAGACAAGAAGGCAGCATATGCAACACGATCAGCCTGCTGAATGACGGTCAGGCCAGCATCCAGATTGTCACCGATAGACTTGTCAGTCAAGTACTCGACAATAGGACCGAAGCCTGATACCCATACGCCCTCATAATACAATGCTGGTAGTGTATCTGGTTGCAACGGTCAGCAAGACAGGGTTCAGTCAAGGCAACGATAATGGTAAGCCATACTACACGGGCTGACGGAAGGATCGTTGCTTGGAATCAGGCGCCAGGCTGATACAGGGAGGCTGCTATGCAGGTATGTGATGATAGCAAGGCACTCGGGGTCAATGGACGGAAGACCAAAGGCGGAGCCCCAGACGTGAAGGTCTAACATGGCTGGCCAGGGTCCGATGATCAGGCTGTGAAGCTATCCCAGGTTGTCTGTAGGTATACCACAGACGTCATGTGCTCCGAAAGCAAAGGTTGTATGATTGCGAGATTCAGTCCGCAGTAACGGGAAGCGCGCGTTAGTCTGAGGCGGGGAGATTGTATAGAGTTTCGTGATAGATCTCGTGGCGATACGTCAATATCACCAAGTAAAAACTTAGTTGATCCTTGAGGTCGGGGAACTCTTGACGGCTTCACAAACGCCAGCCTTGTGGTTGTTCTTGTCTCTATTCGACTAGCCTAGCAGCGCCTAGCAAAATGCCCCGCCCGCTATGAGTGACAGCGCGTAGCCACGTGATTGATTTTCGTGCCCAGTATCATACCTACTTACTTAGTGGGAACCCTCTTCCTACTCCGTACTCCATAATTCGTCTATGAGTGACAAAATACTGCATCGTAAAGGTTAATTCTACTATGATAGAACTCTAAATTCTCTCAGTATTTCAATTTGGTTATCTGTATAGTTTTTTTGTCTGGCCTCCACACGATCGGGTCGGGCTTTAACATGATACAGCCTTCTGTCCTGTCGGCCAAGTTCGAGCCCGAAGTGCTATCCTGATCTGGTATATCATAACCATTGGCTTTTCATGTCATGGAAACGGCTTTGCCTAGGGGAGGAAAGAAAACTCAGGTCCTTGATCCTAAACGATAAAAAAGACTTAGGTAACTTAGCATAAGTTTAGGATATCTTTGCTAGGTTAAGGAAACCTTTTGCTGGGTTTATTTTGACACCTTATATTAAGGTCTGATGTTTTCTTGCTCCCGAGGTTTGCCTTGTCAAAGTGACTGACTCTCCCGTTCTGAGTCCCTGAAGCCACTTATACCCACTTCGGAGACATATCATATTCCTATCCGAGAGACATACTTTGACAGCCAGGTCTGATCTGCATGCCAACCTCACAACGCTGTTTCGCTGTTGGCTGAACGAATATCAAACAAGAACCCAGAGTTTCGGAGATAGATAAGATGAACAAGAGCTGAATGATTACGGTATGTACGTTGGTGTTTCAACAACTGCTCTCAAATACTAGTGGTCGATATGGAGCCACATCGATGGGAACGTCTCACCAACAAACTTACACCAACCGCCAGAGCAGAGCGGAAGGGTACGATGCCACAAAGCCTAAACTCCAGGTATTGAGGCACCACTAATCACGCTCACTTCAGCTAGCTTGTGCCATTCATCCATTGCGTAATTGGTCCGATGGTAACGAGTGATCTTCGTCCAACTCCTTATTTCGACGGACAATCAGGCCTTTGTCGGTAATCTTCACCCGTAGCCCTGAAGCGGTAACAGAACGGACATTGACAGCGATCGTCAATCTTTGAGACAGGCACAGGAACATGACGAGGGTGATGGAGCAGAAGATTTGGCCATGTTCGCCACATGGCAATTAGACGACCCAAATATGTCAAAGATAAGCAGCCTCATAGCTTTGACGGGCGTGACCGCCTGCTTCATCATTTTCGATGTGCACGATCGTCTTCTTAATGATTATCACTGTGAGAGTCTAGAGTGGCAGAGGCAAACAATAGAAGCAAGCAAACTACTGCAAGCCAAAAACTCCAATACCATGAACTTTGATTTCTTCACCTTCAGCTGGTACCAATCATGAATGATCCCAACCTATTGGCTAGCTCTCGACCTTGGACTTGGAACCCAACTAACTATCAGCCCGTCTCACTCTTTGCTTAGGATATCGATGACAACCAACTTGAGTAGGGTCGGCCAACAAACCAATTGCGGTTGTGAAGGCTGAGAGGCTCCCGCTGGCGTCGCGCCGGCTCAGGGCCGGACATAAAAGACAAAGAAAACACTAATGTTCGCTGGATTGTCATTGGATTAATTCCGATGCCATTCCGCACCAAGAGTCACAGTGTGCCGTACCTTGTACTAAACGTTAGGTCGCTCTTTTAGGGGGAGATCAGATCACACCTCGAGGGGAACTAAGCGAAGCGAACGAGTTTTTCTCTCTAAAAGATGACGATTTGATGAATCTCGTCTTTGTCTGCCCCTCACCCCGGTGACATCTCCAACTTGGGGAAAAGGAGACGATCAGCGCCGGGTTTCTTACCTTGTAAGCCACGGCATGTCCGGCCGCAGTTGAAGACGGGCAAGACATGATAATACATGGCAATTATCACTACTATCATTAGACATTTCAGGGCAGCCGCAGTAATGTATTGCGCAAGCAGTCAGGTTCCCCTGGTAAAGGGGCCCTGTAAGTTTCAGTTGTCGTTGAGGCGAGCGTCAGCTGTTCGGATCGACGCTGCAGAAGCGTGGCGTAGCCATCAAAGGGTGAGAACTGCTATGTAGGGAAAGCGAACTGCTGTTTCTGTGCCTGTGCCTGGCAATGCCCAAGAGCCAAACCCAGCTTAGGCATAAGTTAATGAACAATGACAAAGATTGTACGATGCAAGGGAGCTACGTACTGGGCAAGGATACTGAAAGATCACGAGGCGCTATCGAGACAGGGGGTCATGGTAATTTGAGCAACGCAATTGACATTTCGCTTTCTAGGGAATCAGGCGCTGGAGTGGTCCGTCCGCCAAGCAATTCTCGGATCCGGAGATTCGCAAAAGGAGAGACACGGGAAGCAAGAGAAAAATGAAAAAGAAGGAAGACATATCGAGTTATGGTTGCGAGACAAAGGTCACTCTTTTGAATCATGTTTGTTTAGGGGCAATTTCAAGTTTGATTGAGTTCGCGTAAAAGTATCCTGGTATCTCGTTCCATTTCCGTCAACACTGAGTGATCAGTGGACATAAACATAAGGTAATCCCATTTGCTCCTGAGGATGATCGGGTGTAAATAGCCAACCCCCATCCCAAATGATATCTATGTTCCCAACCAACGTGTTCATCATAAAAACAATAAGCCCACATGCGCGCAATGCCAAAGATAGTGGAACAATGCGGTGTATGTTGTGAGACGCCGTGATAATGCCTGTCTATTGATACAGTTCCCTTGAAAGACCGTGGAACAAATTCCTCCCAAATAGTGATGAACGAAGTAGAGAAAGGGTAGTAGTAAAAAGGTTATTAGATAGTGTAATAAAGGGTATTGTAACGGTGATGCGCTTGGTGAAGGGCGCACGCAAAGAACTGAAATTGAAGAGTCCGGTCGGTCCAGCCATAAGGGACGGTGTTGGTGAATTGACCGGGTCGCGAAATGCCTGGGCAAAGGTGGCCAGGAAGATCCGGTAAAAGCAGGTTGTTTGATTCGACGGATGAACCAGTCGAAAAGCGGTAGTATTTTTGCATGCAGGCGGCTTGCATTGCATACCAAAACCCAGAGTGGTTATGATAGATTATGTGATGTGCATGTAGGGGTTCAGTCGTAGTTCGCATGTGCATATGCGGCGCGGGAGGTCGCAAGAGCCGGGCGAACCTTGTCCTTTGCAATTGTGTAACCGAGGACGAGAAGAGCTGAAGCCAAGGGCCTGCCTGTTGGTGTCATGTAGTGCTGGTTGCGTGATCCCGGAGAAAGAGGCTGAAACCCAAGACAGATCAGATGCTGGTTAACTGTCGATACTATTGATATAGGTGCTTTAACCTCGCTTGGGAAGAGCAGGCAGAGGTCGGTTGGGAGGGGGGCCGGGGCAGGGAGGAAGCTGCGAAGGTCGTTGAGCAGGCATGTTGATGGTAGTTGAAGATATGGCTTCGAGTTGGTAGTTGATGTATTGTGAAAACCGAGTGTAGATAGCTCAGTTGAGAGTGGATGATGTTGTTTGGTGGTTGAGTTGATCCGAGTATATCGATCAAGTAGTAGTAGTTGGTAGTAGTGTAAGTGCTCGAGTGTTTGTAAGTTGACTTGATCTAAGAGAGCTAGTAGAGGCCAAGAATGAATGCCTGAATAGATTCTTATTGAGTTGATGATGATGTGAATGATAGGTCGTGGGGAAGAGGGAGGTCGCTGCCCTTTTAATATTCCTGGCCAGGGCACTCTGGTGTTTGGTTTGTGCCTCCAGCCCAGCTCAAGCTCCTAGCCAAAAGGTAATCTGAGGTGAAGCAGCCCAGCCAGGGCGCAAGACACAGGGCACCACTTGGAGACAGAGACAGGGGGGGCCAGAGAAGAGAATTAGGGGTGTGTCTGCACGCCCTCAGCCCTCCAGGAGATGATGAGGACCCGCTCCAGGACACACACCCCCTATACCCATGTCATGCCGTGGGCCATGCCACGCTGAAATGTGAAAGGGAGGTCAGGATGGAGCTAAGGCTCTCTCTTACGAGGTAGATACGTCAGTTGAGGTACTTTGGCCCTAGGTACCAGAGTCCGCCGGACACCTGAAGCAAGCGGACAGTCAATTGACAACCGAGCCTTGGGGTTTTCTCACCAGCTATTCTGGTGTGGTGTAAGAGAATACGATACACCTCCTATATTGTCTCCTTTTCATTGGCAAGCCTTTAGTAAAACGGACAGTGACAAAAAATAGAAATAACGGAAATTGAAACAAGCAAACGGTGATGGCATAGAATAACAAGACATGGAGTCCCTTTCTAGCATCCATAGCAATCAAGCCAAGTCATCAGTAATCACCCCTGTCGCACAACAAAGCGCCAGTAATTCAGTAAAATCCACCATTTCAATCGATAATTAATTAATATTGCAACTCACAATTAATTACATGCTGCCTCTTGATACAGTACCCATCCTGAACCCTGTGCATGCAGTAGCACAAATGCAATGTGCTCGGCCACATTTTCAGTCTCTACTGTAGTGTAGGTATTGTGCTTGTCCTCACCGATGCTGCAGATGCAAATGTGCATCAATTAGCTCGTACAGCACAGCAGTTTACTCTCACTGCCCAGCCTAAGGTAGTCAGTCTCTACCAATACGACATTCTCAATCGTCTGCTTGTACGACACGCCCATTGGACTTTTGAATGCCGGTCGACCCCAAAAAAGCAATAACGGGGGCACTTTGTAAATGCCCATTATGACGATTCCTTGCTTCCTACGGCGCATTATTAGCTATCTATTGGATATCGAGAGATCAGCTGGGCTGCCTAGCAGGCTGCCAATGTAGCACAGCCAGCAGCCCCGTAGAAGCAATGTTCGATGCAGTCAACTCAAAGCTGACTGTTACCGGCGACCGGTACTGGGTATCCAATTGATGCGTCCAAAGGCCACGAGTATCATGAATCGGCGTATACTTTGGTCCAGCGCTATCAACCCACCAGTATAAATCTTAGGAACCGGCTTCCGCCGTGGAGGCGCACCAAAACTCTAGGTTAGTTCTCCAATGAGAGCAATTCAGGAAAACGAAGCCCGTCGACGTCAAAAAAATCTACAGCGAAGATCAATCCAGACCAGTCAGTAAAGTCTGTACTGATTCATTCCAATGAGTCCGGCTACCGAGCCGTTTGATTCTATCTTCTCCGTGGCAGCCATCACCTTGGTAGCGCTATTCATTTTTGACAAAACAGGCAATTCAGGGAAGACGCAGTGGTCGACGCCCATCTTGGCTGGGAGAACGGCTTAGACGGCCTGCGATCCTCGTCAGCCAAGCAGTGTGAAACAGGCGAAACTGGAGAAAGGCTGGTTCTTTGTTGGGGGTTCCACAGCAAATCCTGGTATAGAACGTCGCATGGAAGCTTTCGAAGAATTTCACCC
Source organism: Fusarium acutatum (assembly GCA_012932015.1). NCBI lineage: Eukaryota > Fungi > Ascomycota > Sordariomycetes > Hypocreales > Nectriaceae > Fusarium > Fusarium acutatum. Next base: position 123,885 of record JAADJF010000175.1, on the reverse strand, counting down.
TGGCCAATTGTACAAAGATTGAGATTACGCTCTAGCCCTCCTCGCCTAAGCTCGCTCTTAGGTGGATATGCTGCCCAGGGTGTTTGATGCTCGCTGAATGACGTCCAATTTCGGTGGTCCATGAGCATGAACCTTGACTGTCATGCCCCCATTCACATGTGAGTTGAGATGAAGTGTTGGTAAAAAATAGACACAAATCTCACCAAACCAAACGGCCTGGAAAAGCTGAGACCAGGGGGCGGCGGTTTTCTGTCACCGCTTGGTTCATGTCGCACACAAATGGGTCAACCAATTTGCGAATTTCCATCGTCAGCTTACTGGCTCTCTCTCAACAACATTGATTAGGGCTGAGTGTGCAGGCATGGATGTCTGCAGGCGAGATCTTGACCGCTGAAAAGAAGCAACTTGGTATGTGGATATGATATTGGCTGACCGATATACATCAACTATCGAACTAATTAGGAGCTGCATTAATACTCCGTACTTGGGCCTTCATGCTTGCCGTCGGTCTGATAGACGCAAGTCCAGACCCCCAAGGACAATTATTTCGATTGCGGGGGGATATCCATAGTTACGTTGGTGTCATACGAATTTTTACCTCTAACGTAACTTAACTTACACTGACCGATCATCTGTCTCGGTTGTTGGTGCCAAAAGGTCTCAGATCGATAACACGATACCATACCATCCATACCCGCGATACAACCTAACACTGGCGTGTAACAACACGTGTTTCTCTGTCCAAGTTGGCATGTTTCTGTCTGTGGCCAAGCAAGCAATGGAGGGTAATTTCTTTACCATATCGGAAATGCCACCTGATTATCTGACTATTACGGCGTAGACTAGTGATGTGTTCGCCGTCGTTGAAAATGAACGTATTCGTTTCAGGTTACTCCCTGCTTCTACTGGTATTCGGCATATCGCACCGGTTTCACGGCCCAGAACTCTCCGCAAGCCTAGGGACCACGGCTGGCGAGCCTCTAACGCACTTCATCTATCAATTCCGTGTCGTAGAAAACTTTAATAAGAGAGAATAGAGGTGTAGTATTGGTCTGACGGGCTCAAGACGCGGGCCGCCTTCGGTAGAAGCGTACCGAGCATTCCAATGCTCTTCTAACCGATGGTGAAAAAAACCTTCGCTTTGACGTTTGTTCTCAACTTCTCCCGACAATTGAGAAGGCCAAAAGTGTAAATGAGGACTACCGTAATCTGCGTGCCTGTGCCTGGCTACAACACGTTTTTTCCCGTGTCATGTTGCTTAGTGAGACGGCGATGTCGTGGTTTTACGAGGTTCCTTGGACTGACGGAGAAGACCAAAATAGTACCGCTAAGCCGACTGGCCGTGTAAGCCATTTACAAAGCATGGGATTATTCTTACAGATCTGTTTCGCCAGGGGCATATCGAATGCATCAATGTCTCGTGGTATTGCTGTGCCGCCGCCTCTTTCTTTTTTCGTTGCTTTTCTTCCCTTCTCTTCTGTTCTTTTGGTATGGATACATACATTCTGCAGGCCTAAGTTCACGGTCACTTACACAACCTATTCAAAAACATTACACGGCAATGTATTCGATACCTACACCGGGGTTTGATGTTGAGTGGTTCGCAGGTGACACTGCCCAGCCCAGACTCCGGATCTGTATCCCTGCCTGCCAACTGTGTTTCCCCAATCAATCATGCACTTCTGTACCCCCAGTTGATTGATACCTGCCTACATCTGGGGTCATGGATGACTCACACTCTTAGCCTTGTGACGATGTTGTCGTCCAGTTCTGACCTTAATCCCGACTGTGCCGGCGACGTTGCGGTATACAACCTAGCGGAGGAAAGAAAACTCAGGACCTCGATCCTAAGTTACAAAATGATTTAAGTAATTCAGCCTGATCTTAGGGGACTCTTTACTAAGTTTATTTTGGCACCCTCTTCTGAAGTCCTATATTTTCTTGCTCCCTGAGCGACAACTCGGAGACCCATGCATTTTTTTATAAAAAAATTTTTTTTCCATTGGTCTTGGCATGGAGGCTCAGCATTTAACGGTGTGCGGTCAACGTTGTTTGTAACCCCCACAGGAGAGGGGGGGAAAGGACTGCTTATTCGTATTCAAAGCATGCATGCTCTTAAGGTGAAATGAAACCTCCACTCTGACCATCCATCGGTTGACTCCATTATTTTATGTATGTAGCAGATCTCGCTTCGCTTTCTTTGTTGTGCTCGCTTTTATTATTAATCCCACTCCTGTGGTCCGTAGAACTAATCAAAAAGACCTCATCTCACCGCGATTGTGACTGTGCGTTCGAAGCGAGCGCTCGGGGCGCGATATCACGCTGAGTGCGTTCAAAGATCATCGTAATGAAGTCATAGGGGTCCTATCTGCTTCACAGCACATGCCGCAATTCCATGAGCCTGATGAGCGCGTGTTTGTGAGTTGAGAGAGTGGGTTTCGGGTTGAAAGAAGAGAACCTGAGAACCAAACGATTCATGAATGGTCCATGTAAGTCCAATAGCTCCGAAACTTCCGAACAGATGGTCAAGGCCTTATTTCTTCTGCTTGCTTGCTGTGGACTGTCACTTTGTATGTGGGTTTGATTAGAATTGTTCTATGGACGTTCCATGGCTTCCATGGCTGTGGATGTGGAATGAGGTGCCACACCTTGACCATGGATATCATGGGGGAAAAAAAAAAAGTCGTTTGCCGACTGATGCGTCAGGGCCAACATCGTCAGGGCATGGATGGCCTTCGATTACCGAGAGGACATTCTGGATCACCTCACCTCACACCGACAAGAGCCCGGTCCATCTCGTAGAATATTCTTTAGAAATTTCGAAGGTCGGGATTTTATTCTAGAGCCAAGCTCGGACTTCAATGAAAATGAACGGAGCAATGCTACGTGTGTCTCCTGGGTTCCCGTCCGTCTGTGGCTTGGCTGAAAATGGTGTTTTCGGAGATGTCACATTAGCTCTTAGCTTACCGCCAATTTGGTTCACTTTATTTTTTATTAAGCTGCTGCACTGCGCAGAGACTAGAGGCTAATAATACTATAAACTACCGCTATTATACGGATAGCTAAGCCAACACGGGCACTTGCACCCGCTGTCTTTGCATGTGTTGGCCGATTAGACGCTCACGTAGGAATACGCTGGGTCAGAAAAGGTGACAAACTTGCATGATATCCATCGTTTCTGATCCATTTGCCGGGTCTTTGTGTGAGTTGTCTATGATGCAACGGACTTACACGGACAACAATCATCAGAAACATCATGCACGACATCCCGTCAGTGAGCAGGTTTGGGCATCTATGTACACGGCCCAACACAGGGCTTGAGCGTCTACTCCTTCAATAGGAGTGGATGATAATATTCATATCCACTGAGACTGTACCGAGCAACGGTCGGTACATGAGGTTTGAGTATCCATTTCCATTTGGTCCACGCTGAAAGGAAGGGGTGTGCATGCAAGTTCATCTTTGTTCTGAGGCGCCAGGCAATGCCCCTGTAATTTTTATTTTTGCCATCAATAAATTTCCAGCTGGTAAAACTATTGTGCACGTGCACTCAATAGACGGCAGCCTTGCTGACTGTACATACCAACATACCCCTTCTCCTATGTCCTACTTCTGTTGGGAGATTACATCCCTGGACCCTGCATTGGCGATGTCTGAACTATTCATCCCTTCGAACAATAATTATCTCCACAAGACAATTCAATTCAGCCTCAATAATAATCAGAAACAAGGACCATGTGCAAGCCCCTTCCTCGTACATAATTCAGTTAATGAAATAATTTGCCGTGGGGATTGTTTTGTGCCCCTGACTAAAAGAACGGGTGGTGGCAAACTCAGCACTAGCGGCAAACAGAGACGGTCCAACGGCTATTAGGGCAGTTGTGCAGTGAGTCTTGGAGGCCTTTCTTTGATGATTGATGACGAGGCTGGGTACAGTATGCCTAGTTTCATCCCAACTTGTGCCGATATCGTCCTCCTTGAGGTTGTGATGTCCATCCACTGTATCAGCTGTTTGGAAACCAGGGGTCAGTGTGTCACACTAGCAGTAAGATTTTTCTTTCCTTTCTTCTTTCCGACTATTCCTCTCCATATTTTCTTTTTAATCTGGGGTTATTATTGAGATGAGACCCAAGACCCCGTGCGTGTCAGTTCCAGACCGCCGGGTTTCTGATTGAAATCTGCTTCACCGACTTCCTCGGCGGTATCCAGAAAGTGGGAATGGTGGCAAATTGGATGGCAATCATGGATACCGCCATTGCGTTTGATTCCTGAGCGGAACCGTGTTGCTGAGAATGTGATCTTCATTGACATCAATTCCGCCCTGTTGTCCGTTTCATGTCAGAACCCTCTGACCCGATAATGAAGATCATATCTTAAAGAGTGGCAGGTGATCAACTCTTTGTTGTTCTGCTTACAGAGCAAGGACGATCCGATCACTTTCGGGACTCGGCTGTTGAATTAATAGGTTTCACCGTATCTGATATCTTTGATCAGTCTATGATCTGACTGGTTGAACCTCTTGGAAGAAATGCCTGCAGCGATCAATCATGAGTGATTCTTCTGATGCTACCCTGAACATTCAATATCTCTAACATCATTGGTACGTTGGAGTCATCTGACGCAGAGCCATCACCGCTGGCGAGTATTCTGCCCTTCTCGGCAGTTTTCTCCGGACTCTGGCAAAGATAGATAGATAGATACGTACCGAACATAATGTCCGTTCCGCCGTGCTGGTAACGTACTCTACCCCTTTAGGTTGCCGTTGCCTTTTGCTTTGCCGAGATGAGAAAGCGGCCGCTCCTTTCAGACCAATTGACACCGTCGCATTTCTGACAAGGAACAGAGATCACCGCAAGCCGTCTCAAGCGTGTTTGGGGTTTCTCGAGCCACTCACAGTCAAGCCTCATCATGCTGCACATCAGACATCACGGAGACGCCGTGCCTCGGCTCCAGATGAGGCTTAGGGGCTTCACTGTCTTTGCCCAGCCAGCCTCTTGTCCACAAACCGTTGAACTCATCTAGGCGGTCGGACTTTAGGAGGCTTGGCGGAACCGTACTTGACGCCTCAGCCGGGTAACCACGAGTTGGAAAACTGGTTTTTGTGAGAACTCTGTCCTCTCGTCTTGAGAATAGTGCCGACGGCTTGACTTCGAGAACAAGTACCGTAGCTTCTCGCCGATTTACTGGCCCATCTCCGTCTAGCGTAACGAAACCAAACCCAATATCTCGGGTTCTAGTCAGTTTAAAAACTTCCTTTGCATTCATTCATTTGTTGCAAGTCGCCGACCGACCGACTGACCGACCACCGTCGGGACCTCCATGTCGGAACAACCTCCCGACTTTTGACTAAAAGTCGGCGATCATGTCAGTGACATTTCGTTACTGTTAGCTTGCTCTAATAAAGTTGACCGACCTGCTAAGCTAAGAAACTCTCAGCTACAATGTCTCAGTCTATAGCACTGCCGGCACAAGACGAGTTTACGACAGGTCAGGTCAGGAACACGCAAACGCTAGAGCTGACGATATCCTCGTTCCATAGACAAAGGGCCCTTTGGGACGAGGTCAAAGCCACATCCCTTAAGACAACAATTGGTCCTCCAAGTTCAGCAGCCAGCCACAGCGACCAAATGGACCACACCACCTGCAGCGTTACCATCACAGCCTAGACAACCCACAAGGCTCTTGTTCAGCTTAGAGGCAGGGCTGTCAAGCCACAGGCCTCAGGGGCACGCACCCTCTCCACGTGGAAGTCAGGGGATGACGATGGCTGCTGTTATGTGGCGTCCCCTGACGATCCCTGTTCGTGTCCATCATTCTGACGGACATACAAACGGATACAGCAATGTCCTATACCTCGAGTCCCTGTCTTGTCTTTGTCTCAGGCTCATGTCGTCAGCTTCATACGTGTGAGCCCCTTTCCCACATTCCGAACTGCGATATTGCAGGTGCACGGATGGGGAAATCAAGAACAAATGGTCTGTGTTTTGATCGATTGCTGAAGAGTTTCAACGTGTTCATTGCTCCGAGACATGTTGACACTTATCCTCAGCTGATAGTCAATTGGCATTGAGGCTGCTCAGCTTGCCCTCCCTGAAATAATGCCACCTAACGAGAGATAGCCTCCCTGCACTGCGCGACGGCACGCCCTCAATAGTTCAGCCTCCTCTGGATCTGGTCTCGGCCTTTATCTCAAAGCCAGCCGCACAAGGGTTAGCGATCACTATTGAACAGCACATCAATTACCTATTCGCGAGCGGACTGCTAATGTCCGACCCCCTGTACTGGGGAAATGATGCGAGGTTGACTTTGATATTTTTGGCTACATTTGGTACAGCGACGACTGTTGAGTGGGCGGTGAGAATGACCATTATGTTGCTTGATTGGAACAAACACTTGTAGGTGGCGTCTTTAATTGAGTCCCTGAGGGGAGTGCAGCGTCCATCGATCCAACGATGTAACCCCAATTCGCCCAAAGTGACGGGACTCTTTTGTCACTCTTTGTTTGTCCAATATTACCGATTATTCTCGTCGCTACTGTCCTGACCTGACCCGACCAGTCCCTCAAATTGGGGGGGTTGGATTTTGAGACACACAAAGTTTTTCCGCCCACGCTATGAAACATGGTGCTGAGCGAAACAAGTTTCCGTCGGAATTCGTTACCCTTCTCTATCAACCTCGATATCGATATGTGGATTCGAATTTCAACAACCTGCTTCGACTTGTAACATACCAGTATACGTGCTTCTTATCCAGGTGCAGTGATGTGGGCGTGATATTCCCTCTGATTATCGCGATACCTCGGTTACTATCATCTCTTGGCTCACCTATATCCTGCAGGTTGTTATGAGTTCCCACCCAGGAGCAACCTCCGTAACTGCACGTGGTGATGATTCGCAAGGTTATCAGCGGGCACGGTCCCTTGTAATGGGGCCATGAGCTGCATGTCAACACGAGTTGCTCATCAAACATGCGGCTATCTCCACGTTAGTAACGGTGTGCTCTCTCCGATCAAGGCATTCCCTCTCGGCGTGCATATGTATGCATATCTAAAGTACAGTACAACCGCACCAGACAATGGAGTTGGTGTGAATTCAAGACGGCTACGGCCAATATGCGAAAGAACCATGGGTTCAGAACTCGGCTCGCAGTCCTTTCCGTGAGTGGTGACGCCTACATATCTTGGCCTCTAGGGTGGCATGGCCGCTCTACCTGCGGCCCTATCGCTTTAGGCAACGTGCTTAATCGCAAGGACCCTTCATGTCAACCTGAAGGGGGGATACACCATGCGGATACTGAAGAGGCGGAGAGTTCGGCGTTTTTCGTTACATCCATCGAGCAACTCTAGGCACTGTTGTGAAGCTTTGCAGTTGCATTGTTCAAAATACCGCTCTGCAGACGTCAGCTTGTATGATGTGCTTATGATTCTCCAGTTCTCTGTTGGTTACGAACTTGGGCAACTCAAGTTCATGATGATGTTACGGGGGCGTACTCTTAGATCATCATATCATGATCGACATCTAGCTATAGAAGTTATCAGGCGTCAGGGTATATCTGTTGGTTGAGCATCTAAAGCATGTACACCTGATCGTCCTTTGCTTTAACTCAGACATGCGCCTTGCGATGGATGATAGATTGCAGGGAGCTTCGACTTCGAGAGACAGGGTATGTTTGCTAGCAACTCTGTATCAGATCGGCCCGCTGCGGGTCCTAGATATGCTGTCGATCAACAACCTGCGACATTTTGTCAGGTGTTCAGGTTTGAGGGTCTATATGCTATTATTGTCTGCATTATTAGGGACATGAGGACATCGGTGATAGTTACGGGAATTGGTGAGAGATGCGCCTTCGTATTGTTTGTGGCGGAGAGATGACAGGACGTCTACAGAGCGGATGTAACTTGATGTGTTGCAGATCGTGGGGTTGTTGGTGTAAGACGAGCGCACATCCATGTCATAACCTGGTCTATCTGATGAACATCAACATATGATGACTGACGATAACAAGGCTGCGATGAGCTAGTCTCAAACTACTGTATCTGCAATCACAGTGAACTCGTCTGATTAATATTCTTGGCCTTTGTTTAGCGGGTGATACAATAAGGCGTATGCATATCTTTGAAACACCATGTTCTACCCTATACGCGGCTTCCCTCAACTCAGCGTCATTCTCCACGGCCTGGTCGAACTATACCGTCGTGTGGTGCAGTGTAGTGTTGTTTATTAAGGAAAAGATGGGTTAGTCGAAGAAGCGGTCAACTATGCAAAGATGAAGATCGAGATCAATGGAAGACGTGTCGTTCGTTGACATGGTTGGTGGTGATCGGGCGGCCACTAACAATGGCCATAAACGAAACTAAAGGATGGATCTTTGGTCTAAAACCTGCACAAAGGAGTCACGGGACAATATTCGCAAGCAAAAACCCGGCGAGGTATGCATGTCTTCTGCTGAGTTGTCGAATCCTCCACTGGACCAGCATTAGGTACTGCAGTGAGCCGTAAGTTCAACTAGTGAGCATATCTTGGAACAGGTGCGGCCCCAACGGTAAAATCTGCAACGGTTCTGTAGGAGGGGAAGATCAGAGTTGGGATCATCATTGGCTCATAACTCAAACAGATCCTGGTAGCGAATGGTCGGCAGCCAGAGTCATCTTTGAGCGTGACTAGCTGGCATGGGCATAAGGATGGAGTTATCGTGGGGGCGGATGAGGGGAAGTTCAGCATCAATAAGAGTCATAGTAGTCGGGATACCGCAGAGCAGAACAGGCAAGGGAACAGTATTACAAGGCAGAAGCGTACAAGGTAGGACATGAGGATGGTGAAACTATTATGGTGTGTCTACCATACCATGTTTTGGGAACCAGAAACTAGAAACTAACAGTGGCACAGCAGTCAGAGTAGGTGTTATGCCTGCCACAGCCATGGGATTGTCTTGTTCAAGGCTGAGACGTGCAAATCCCAGGAATCGAAAGATGATGTTTCGAATGCATGGCCTGAGCAGCAGATCTCCACATGAGGAAATGGAAGCGATACAATGATAATGAGGGCAGTATCAGCATGCACGAGCATGTCTGTAAGCACCATTCAGTGATGCCACGACAGCGTGTGTATCAGTTCCGGCTGAGAGGTAATAGGCCGGAAGGGAGAGGGGCTTGAAAGGGCCCACGCACGCTGGTGAGTTGATAATCACAATCTCACTCACTCAATGCTGATGTTTATGCCATGAAGAATTGCGTACATATCGTGCCGCTGTACCGGAGGCAGGTAGTGAAGTTGCAATGGTGGAGGCGTGTCTACAAGCCAAGAACAGAACAAACATGCATGCATATACACACAGACATGCATGGATACCGAATGCAAGGAATTAGCAAACAAACTGCAATATCCATGTCATCATAAAAGAGAATGGCCTCATGGTCTCCCCAAGCCCAAAAGTACAAACACCACTTGTACCCAAAGTATCCCCCGTCATGAGACCAAACGGCTGGCTGCCTACTCACCGAGTTTATGTGTTTCATCGAATTGACTTTCAGTATTCTCCATCACCCTTGCTTCTTCTGTGTCTGTGGTTGCGGGGTTACTCGCTGCTAGTGTTTAGTTGCTGCGAGGCATGTCATCCATCCGCCTTCATTGTTCTGTCTGAGACGCCAACCTACCGTCATCCTCTATTTAGAAACAGATATGTACTCACTCGCAAAACTCAAATAGAGAGATTGCTGTGCCGGTGCCGGTTCATACCGCAACTTTGTACGAAAACCACCAAGCTCATCACTGAACCCCCCCTCCATCCCAGGCACAAGGCACAGACAGGCACAAGGCACAGGCACAAGGTACCAGGGGGTCAAGAACATGACAATGATGATGATGATGATGATTGAGCATTTTGTGACCCAAATTCCGATGCTGCCGTGTCTTGTCCTTGGCGAAGCGTCCGGCCCCGAGTCTCGAGAGCTCGTTTATATCAGGCTGTCATATTTATGATATAATCCCAAGCCATTGAGACGCGTAAGGCAATACAACCATCTCAAGGCAACGTATCCGTATCCGCGATATTCATCAATTGCACAAACGACTCCCCTTAACGGCTGTTTTATCAGCTCAGCCTGGATCAATTCATCACAAATCATATTCCGTACACCTCAATCTTTTACTGTACATTTCATGATCTATGTACACTGCCTCTCCATGGCAAGTGCCGATTACGACATGCTGGGCAGACTAACGTAGTCCAAACCTCAAACCAGAACGAAAGTTTCCGTCCCTATATTGGGTATCTCTAAGTGGAGATATCGATTATCTTGCAAAGTGCCGGGCTCATATCGAAGCTCCCAAGTCTCGACATGGCCAACTTCAGCCAGACGCATATAGAGAAGGGTGAAAGGCTGACATGGATAAAGGGCGTCAAATACATCTCAATTTCTAATCAAGCCTCACCGGAACATCTGAGACATTCACAATAAACCATGACAGCCGATTGACACTCCGCTCAGAGGTCATATCTTGACACTATCAAATATATTTATAATAACTTGGCTAGCTTGGATACTCATTTGTGACCAACCGGTAGGGTCACAACGCCGCATGCCGGCAATGTAATGGTCCGCAACCATCCGGCTTTTCCAGGCCTGCTGGACAAGGGACTTGCAGATGGATTTTCGCTTTCACGCCCATTATAACCTCAAAAGATGTGACACTCGTACGTACGCCTATCATCGAGAATCTACCGAATAGTTTCGAAACTGGGATTCCATATCCAAAAGGCCTCATTCTCGCTCTTGAGACCCATTATGCCACCCAACGGTACCGGGGTCAGTCTGATGATACAAAAATAAGAGGATCAAGTGCGGGATATACTCCGTACACGAAACTCCTCCATGGGAGTATCTCCTCCGGACGTCGGGCTTATAGATTTCCTCTTGTCATATCACTCTGAGACATGCAACTCGCCAAGACCCGATATTCCTCAACCACACTGCGCTGCTCCAGGTTTACGGCTGCAACCATGCAGAACACCAACCCAGCTTCATAACGGGGCTCATGGTAGGGGCCTGGTGTTCGTCTGTTTGTCAACTTCAGATCATCATCGCTGTGCCAAGCTGGAGACAGGACCCATGGGAGACTGACGCCAAGAAACATCCGGGCCTGTGGTCAACGGTGGTGTCTGAGCGGCCCGGTCGAGGTGGGCTGTAGCAATGATGCTATTCTCGCCTAATTGAATATCCAAGCCATTACCTATGTGATTGATTATCCATACCTTGGAGTAAATCGCACCTCGCCAGATTAGACTGATGAATTGACTGACGTGACAAGTTGGACAGCAGACTGTGATCAGCAAATATCAGGCATTGAGTGCATAGTAAAGTCACTGGTAGCCTGTCCCCTCCCGCCGCCCGCAGGCAGCCCGAACACCCACAGGAACCCGACGGCCGTATCCGCAGTTCCCGTCTGTCAAACCCCGGTATTCGGGTCAACCCTCGTCGACCTGACATCAAATTGTCATGCCATTCAGGCCAGCCAGAGAAGCACGAAGATTCAAGACCCCAATCCTAAGCAATAAAACGACTCAGGGAAGATTAGCATAAGCGTAGGAGGCCCTTTGACTGCTTTGGTCACTCTTTTGGTCTCGGTTATGGAATGTCCTCCCCAACAGGCACTTGCGTAGAAGAAATCCAATTCTCCATCGTGGCCTGGCCTTCTGGCCGGGCTTTCCCACCCCCACTGCTAGCTGCAGCGTTTACTCTTTTCTTGACCACAAGGCACAGCACCTGACCGTATATTGCAAATCCCTCATATGAGACGTCCATAGCTAGCTTCTTCTTGTCTTCGTTTCCGTCAAGGCCGTCGTTCGTCCGGGCCCTGTGCCTCTTGTGTGGGGGGGCCTCCGTATCAGAATCGATTTCGATGGCCGAGGCTGTTTCATCATCTTCAAATGCCTCATCGTTGCCATCTTGCTCCGGGACCTGTATTCCTCTTTGGCGCTTACTCCGCCGTGTTGTTGTTTCGGCGACGGGGATATCGGCGAGTCTCACCTCATCATCGTCTTCTTCTTGCAAGACAGGTGCACGATATTCATCCTCAACGTCCACGGGAACACTATCTGTCTCACCGATGAGTTTAGACGAGTTGGACTCGAGTTTCGGTGGTAGCTTGTCCCTGAAATGTTTGGTCTTGTAAAGGAGAGAATGTCTCGTGCTCGTCTCTGTCAAGAAGATGGAGACCTCAAACTCGTCTAAGTGATATCAGCTACTGACCGAGACAAAAATAGATCTCAACACATATACCTGATACTATGACGTCTTTGATGCTCTTCTTCTTGCTCTTCTTTCTTATCCTTTCCTTCTCTTCACGAAGCTTCGGAAGCACCAAAGGACGGATTGCTTCGATGACCTTGGGTAATACTGGATTTCGAGGATTCAGAAGCCATGATTGGGCCAATGCAGGGTTATCCAAATATATTCGGCATTCAAGAACCGAGTACTTGGATATCCTCAGATATCGTCGGACCGGAGCCATCGTATATTTGACGCTATATGTGAAAGCGTGAAGTGTAGTAAGTGAAAGTAGCGTGAATGACGCTGGATATGGCGACGCTTTAGTGATGTAATGAGTACCTGTCCACTATAAATCGCGTCGCGACACGCTAAAAGTCATGGAACTTCGCAAGGGCAGGTCTGGAAACGGGCCCCAGCGTCAGCCTTGCAGCTTGTGCAAGCGATTGGATAGCGGGAGCTTCAATTGAACGACCGCTTAAACAGCCCAGTAGCGCCAAAAAATCTCCATTGCTCAGCCGTGTTAACCCCAACACCGAAAGCATCCTAATTAAGTGCGAAATGGTTCTTGATCAACCATGCTTCAATCCTGGAAGTCGTCCTTGAGGTTGCCTCGGTCGAGATTTCCGTATGTCTTGCCTTGCGCAGAACCTCCAAAATTGGAACGTGGGAAGCTAATATAGCCGATCTCGCAGTGCTCGACCGACCTCCAAGCTCGAACCAAATTATCTCAAGCAATGCACCGACGATTTATACGCATGGCAAGCACAGAATCGACCTGAGGAGAAGCCATTTACCCTCCATGATGGCCCCCCATACGCCAATGGCGAGCTTCATGTCGGTCATGCCATGAACAAAATTCTTAAAGATATGATTGTGCGTGTTAAAGTGCAGCAAGGCCGACGAGTGACATATCGCCCCGGCTGGGATTGTCACGGTCTCCCAATCGAAATGAAGGCACTGGGATCGCACACGACGAAGGGGTTGACTCCTGTAGAAGTCCGGAACACAGCACGAAAGCTAGCCTCCAAGACGGTTGTGGACCAGATGAAGGGATTCCGGGCTCTCGCCGTTATGTCTGACTGGGAGAAGAAGTGGACAACGATGGACCGAGATTATGAGATAAGGCAACTGCGCGTTTTTCAAAACATGGTCCGTCGAGGATTGATTTACCATAAGCACAAACCAGTTTACTGGTCACCTTCTTCGCGGACTGCGCTTGCTGAGGCAGAGTTGCAATTCGTAGAGGATCATGTCTCTACCGCCGCATATATAAGGTTCCCTATTGTTTCAGACTGGTCGTCCATACCTGAACTGGCCGGTTTCAAGGGAAACCTGTACGCAACTATCTGGACAACCACTCCCTGGACCCTCCCTGCCAACCGGGCTATTGCCATCCACGACCAAATCGAGTACTCGATCCTCCAGGTTGGCGATGACGGCTATCTTGTTGCTTCGAGCCGTGTTGGAAATGTGAAGCGCTTCCTTGGCGACTTTCAAGTTGTAGCACATTCTATTCCAGGTTCTAGCTTGAAAGGTCTAGAGTACAAGAACAAACTCCGGGGGCAATCTGCACCGCCGCAGCCTATCATTACTGCCGATTTCGTTACCTCCAGCTCTGGTACCGGTCTGGTTCACATTGCCCCAGGCCACGGCCGGGACGACTATGAAGTGTGCTCTAAAATCGGCATTGAAGCATTTGCTCCTATCGACGATGGCGGTTTCTTTACCGAAGAAGCTTACCCGGACGATCCAGAGAGGCTCACAAAAACGAGTTCCGTCATGGATGGCGGAAGTCACGCTGTTTTGGAATTAGTGGGCGACGATGTACTTGGAAGCCATAAACAACGGCACAGTTTTCCTTACGATTGGCGAACCAAACGACCTGTGGTGACTCGTGCTACAGCCCAATGGTTTGCTGATGTTGGTAGTATCAAAGATGATGCCCTTGAAGCACTGAAGGATGTTCGGTTTGTTCCAAAGGGTGGTCGAAACCGTCTCGAAGCTTTCATTACACGTCGCAGCGAATGGTGTATCTCTCGCCAGCGATCATGGGGAGTACCCATTCCTGCACTCTATGACGAGAACGGAAATGCTGTCATGACGACAGAAACAATCGACCATATCATCTCAGTTATGGAAGAGCGTTCTTCGTCTGCCTGGTTCTCCGATGACCCAGATGAACCTGCTTGGATTCCACCCAACATGGAGGGCAAATACCGTCGAGGCACTGATACAATGGATGTTTGGTTTGACAGTGGCAGCTCATGGACAGAAACTGAGGGCCCTGCCGATGTCTACCTTGAAGGTTCCGACCAACACCGCGGATGGTTCCAATCCAGCTTATTGACTTATGTTGCTACGCAAACATCAAAGGAGTCGACTGGCAAAGCTTCTGCTCCCTTTAAGACTTTGGTCACTCACGGATTCACGCTCGATGGGAAAGGCAAGAAGATGTCAAAGTCGGAGGGCAATATGATTGTCCCCAGCGAAGTCATGAAAGGGCTTCTTTCACAAGCTTACTACAAAGGTCACAGGCAAAAACTTGACCCCCTCGGTCCAGATGCTATTCGACTGTGGGCAGCAAGCGCCGATTTCACATCAGATGTTCTTATAGGACCAAATATTCTTAGACCTGTTAATGCTTCGCTGATCAAATATCGAACCATCATCAAGATGCTTGTCGGGTCAATTTATCCAGAGGCCCGTGAGCGTCCATTGACCAAGTTGGACCAAATGGCACTTGTTCAACTTTCCGATACCATGTCAGAGGTCATGCAGTCATACAACGACTTTGAGTTTTACAGAGCGGTCAGTACAATTAACCACTGGGTCGCAACTGATTTGTCCGCATTCTACTTGGAGGCCCTGAAGGACCGACTCTACTGCGGTGATGGCGGCGGTGCATTGGAGCCTATCTTCATCGGATTCTTGCGCATGCTGGCACCGATAACTCCTATGCTTGTTGAGGAGGCTTGGTCGTTCCGGCCAGAATGGATGACCAAAGACACGTGAGTTATCATCCTGTGCTCCCTCATGTTTACGATTTGCTAACATCGATCAGTTCCTTGATAAGCCCAGCTCGCCATCTATATGATGACCCTCTCGTTGATCCTATGCGTTTGACGCTTCCTCAAGATGTGGTGCGTAAGGATCAGTCCATCATCACAGAAGTTCATGGCGCTGTAAAGGCAACACTGGAGGATGCACGAAATGCCAAGGCGCTTGGCAGCTCTCTCCAGAGCGCAGTCTACCTGGAAGTCGAGGATGGAAAAGCGGCGGCTGTTCTTGGACGTTACATGGACGAGCTCCACGACATATTTGTTGTATCTTCGGTGCAAGTTAACGAACCCCTTCCTGAAAATCCTGCTTGGGCTTTCCAAAAGGAGTTCGAGATCCAAGACGCCAAGGTCAATGTGTATGTGCTTCCCCCCAAGGAGGAAAAATGCTCCAGATGCTGGCGATACATGGCGCCAAAGCAAGACGCGCTATGTGGCAGATGTGAGGAGGTTGTCGGTGCATAGAGAAGATGTAAGAGAAGGATGGCACGTTTGATGATGTGTACCCCTCTTTGTCATGACAAGTGTATAGTATTTGTGTAAACTATCAAGATGTTACTGATCTTACTACTGATTCCAATTTTGAATAGTATCTGTATCAATTAGACAAAAACAGCCACTATAAGAAATGTATAAGAATGTATAAGAAAACGCTGAAGGATTCCGGCCTTGAGTTCTGTCTAAGGATCTGTTCCATTCCATAGTTGAGTCAAATCTCAAGCGCATGACTCTATTTATGAACTTGGACTGCCCCTGAAACCTCCGCTAGTACGAGGTGTTCAGCAACTCCCGCAACCTGACTTAGACCATGGCTTCGAATGAGTTAATTATTTTCATGTGATGAGTATCGGCAGTTCGGGCCTGAGACACCCGGTACTTGGGATAAGGTGTAAGCTTCCCCTCAAACCTTGTACTCCAACACAGGATGAGGTGCCACATCAAGACACGCGTGCGTCACTCCCCGCCACGCTTGTGCCTAGGATAGGTGGGAAAGGCGTAAGACTGGCGCATCAGAGAGGCCCTGCCGCCTGTGGCTTTAGTGTCTTGTAGCACCCCGTCGGGGTCACATCCACTCCCGTGACGTCCTATAGACCCAAGGACCCCTACGTCTAATGTCCAATCCTTTCGACATTAACGCTCCGCAAATGCAACATCCTAACCAACTTACAAGAAAATCTTTGGTCCAACGCATCATCACTGCGACGTATTCCCGTGCACTTTAAAGTGAGCAATGAGCTCTTGAGGCGGATTCCCCCTTGCCGGGCATCCACTCCGAACTCGACACTTTTGCTGCCGTCATTATCCGTACAAGATTAGCTCCCCAGAATACGTCGTCACCAAGGACAACAATATTGACCAGGATCTAGCACATTAGATCGACAAGGACCCTTGAAAAGAAGAAAAACGATGCTGCAATATTGCTTTATTCATCAATACTGACGACAACTCCCCGCTTCTCCTTCGAGCGCGAGCCTAAGAGTCTGCGCCTGCTGCTGTCGTTGTATGTAAATACCACGGCGTAATGGCCGACCATCGTGCTGCCTCGTCGCTGAGTGCATATGGCAGACGGGATGGCCCAGTTACGCCAGAGCCTCCCACGAGGTTTAGTTACGACACCGCCGAGAGAGGAGAACCCAGCATGAACGCTCTCCTCCACGCTCCTCTATCCCCTGAACGACCTCTTGCTTTCTCCGATGACGAAACTCTTCCACGCTACCATCACAAGTCTCGTGGAGCTGCTGCAGCTCCCAGCGGCCTTCAAGCCGGTCGACCGAAACGAGCCCGTTCGAAGCGACCACATAAGACCCAACCGAGCAGTGCATTCTTGCTTCAGGAGCCCGTGGCCACAAATGATGACTCCGGAAACCAACGCCGGGCACATCGAAGTAAATCTCGACATAAGGGGAAGGATACTCAAGAACCATATTTATCCAATGGCACACGGGACCTAGGTCTTGGGATGAGCTCCAGCAGCGGTCCTCGTGCTCGCATCGTGTCGCCAGATACATCTCAGGAGGAGTTGCATATAACAAAGAGGAACGAAGCGCAAAGACGAGGCCGTAGGGCGCACGCATCGCAACCAGGTGCTGCGCTGGACGTCGACTCAACCCAGATAGTCAACATGGCATTGAACCTAAGCGAGTCACGGCGTATTGCGTCTCGGCGCAACATTAGCCGCGGTAACCCTCCACGTCTGGCACCCGTACAAGACTCTCAAACTGGGAGCAATCTCAGAGCACATCTTCAGCAACAAAGAAAGGCCGTCAGAGGGGCATCGCCGATTCCGAATCAAAGCCTTACACCACGACTACCGGGTGTTAGATCCAGTAGCCCACTGCGCCCTTCACCTTTCGAAACTACCGACGCCTCATACCGTTACCATTTTTCGACGTCAACTTTGGCGAGAGCGCAGAAAGCCAGAGAACACTTAGAGTTAATGGCCCAGTATAGACGATTGCTACAAGTTCTTCCTCCACTTAAGACTGGCTACGATAGACTTTCGGCTTCAAGCCCCGCTGGATCACCTACAGAGGGCAAAATGCATGCTTTTGAGAGCAGAGAGTTCATGATTCCACTTGGTCGAGAGTACAACCCATTGCAGTATATCCGAAACCGAAAAGTCAGAGCTCGCGAACGAATGGTCATCGATGGTGAGAAGCAGGGGTTTGCTGACGTCGAATCTGTTAAGGATTGGGTCAATGAGGCTTCGGAGCGAGCATCGAGGGAGCTTCTTTTCAGCGATGGTTCGATTCTGCCACCATTTCCAGGTGCTGAAGAAATCGATTCTCAGATAGCCACGGATTCGGCTGCCAAGGCGGCACTGAGAGTTCGACGTCCGAGAGTTGACTGGTTCTTCGAAGCCTGCGACTTGATTGCAGATGCCTACTGGCTCGAACAGGACCATCACAAGCAACTCATTGAAGACAGAAATCTCAACAAAATATACCCACAAACAGGAGAAACCTTGAGCCGGCCAATTTCGGGACAGACCGATGAGCCTGGAACAGGTGTACCGCCTTTCATCACTGAAACCATGGAAGAAATGAATGGAAAAGCAAACTCGAACGAATCCAACCTTTCGAAGCCCGAGACTGAACTTCTCGAACCAAGCCACAGAGACCGAGCACGGCAGAAACTCCACGAGATGGGATCTTTCCACCGACAGACTGGCTCAGTGCACCACCGTCGTTTCAGGAGACGAGGATCATCCTCAGATGACTCCGCCAGTGAAGATGATATGCCAACCGAAGGAAAGACCCGACGTGGAACAATATCGAGTCGCGAGACTGAACTGCTGGAGAAGCAAATGTTGGAAATGGTGGCCCGAGACATGAGACAGCAAAGACTCTCTCACGTCCAGGAGACCGAGGCTGAATATATGCAGCCCGAGGAGTCGACTTCACCTGAACCCAAACCACAAACCCAGCTGGCCACTAGCAGGGAGTGGAACACGATAGATTCTAAAGATTCAGAAAATCGTCCCATTCACAACAGAGCTTCCTTGGAAATCCCATCACTGCCAAAACTGGGAAGGAATACGGGAGGAGGGTCTCAACGTGGCAGAAACAGCAAAGAACACATCGACTCTCCGCAGCCTATGTCACCTGAACTTGCTCCTCAATACAGTCTATCTGCACCACCGACTGGTCTACAACTGTCGGCACCGTCTAGTCGGTCATCATCTCCCTCCAGAAACCCATTTACAAAAGTAAAGCAGATATTCAAGGACAAGACGCGTGACGAGTCTGAAGAACAGGCGTTGGAGACGGAGGCATCAAGCAGAAGACCTTCCATTCCAGATCCCTTATCCCCAACGGAAACCAAGCCACTCGAACGACCCCCATCTAATTCACGGCCAACCTTCGAGAGTCACAAACACCAGCGTAGTGTGGGTAGTATTAGGCCAAGGGGTGACGACCAGGTTGGACTTCGAGGCATGTTTAAGGGCCCTCGTATTGACACGGTAATCCGAGGTGGTGTTTCGAGATTGGGCGATATGTTGTGGAAAAAGGACATCCCCATGGAGGGAACCACTGATGTTATCTCTTCTGATGAATCTGATAATGATCAGCCCAAGGGAAGATCGAGAATTTCTCTCAATTTGTCGCGAACAAACTCGAGGCGTAACAAGCCCGAGCCCCAACATGGGGCTAAACATTTCTTGGATTCGATGCCGCAGTTTCAGCCCATGGCAGAAACGCATGGCCAATCAGCAAGTGACGTGAAGAAGCTACAACCTTCTCAATCTCATGTTGATGCCAGCAAACCGTCCGCGCCTGATGTTTCTGGAATCTCAAGCCCTAGCAAGCCTCAGCAAGTTGACAAGGTGATCATTGTCGAGCCTGCCATGTCGGAAGTAGAGTCTTGCCAAGAGAGTGTCAAGGATGATCCTCGAATTTCAGAAAGGGAGGTTGACGAGGCTGCTCCAATGGTTCGGTTCAACGAGCCTGATAATTTCAGAGCACGGAAGTGGTCTATTGCAAACCAGGCCATTCCCCAGGAAGGACAACTTTCGAAACGTGAAATTGCCCGACTTCGTACGCTTATTCTTACCTCTGGCATCAAAGCCATGGAGATTTCTCGCCGGGCTCAGGAGCTGAAGAAACCACTTCCTAGCAATGGCCTTCATGGATTGGGGTCTTCACCACAATCAAGCCCAGTGGGAATACCATGGGTTGACATCGCGAAATTGACACCCAAAAAGTCACTGCCTTTCGACGATGCGCTCCCTTGCTCCGACCATTTCCGCTTGGCCCGCCAGACCCTAGACGTGGCGATCCAAACATCAATCGAGCAGTGGCAGACGTCAGCCGATAAATTCACTGCCCAAACGCGTCCGAAACTAGAGGAGCGCATCTGGTGTGTTCGCTCTCGAATCGCGGATGAACTATCAGGCATGACACGCGAGGCATCGGACCAAGCTGATGAGACTGGCAAAGACCTGGCCTTGGGTCAGCTCCTCAAGGTCAAGCATGTCACCGATCTGACCGACAAGATGATGCGCAACAGACGCAGGAGATTCAGATGGCTCCGTCGCGGAATGTGGTCCGTTGTTGAGTGGGTGCTTGTTGGCTTTATGTGGTACGTTTGGTTTGTCGTTACCATTTTCAGACTCTTTCTGGGCCTTGGGCAGGGCGTTTGGCAAGGTGTCAGATGGCTCCTTTGGCTATGAGTTGAGACAAGCCCCTCTGAAACTTGGAGTCGTGGGGAGGATTGTGTATCGCAGGAGTTTTCTACCTGGGACTGAGTGCTGCTAAAAAAAGATACCACTATTTCATTATTCCACACCTCACTTGTCCTTACCATTTTCTTTACTATTCTTACCGATTATTCCCTCTTCTCTTTCTTTTGGATACCAGAGCATTATCCGATTTTGATACCCCTTTCCCGCCTGTGGGGAGAAGCATGGCGTGGCGCCTTGTCTTTTGGTGGGAGCATCTTGCCTTGGAGCAAATGTGTGAATTATGAGCGAAACTTGCTGTACAGTCTTCTTTGTTTATTAATACTCCTATCATCATATTTGTAACTTAGATTAATAATACTCATGCGGTTCTGTTCACTTCTCTTCACCGCACCACCCTGTAAACCATACAGATAGGTCTAAAAGAAAGACTTACCGATCTCAAGTGATGGCATTTGTGTAATTTTGAGATGAACTCGAGATACTTCAGGTAAACTGGGAGGCACTTTTATAAGATAATACTTTGTTTGGCCCCTAGACTCAAGGCCTCAAGTCGTTTGACTCAGAGGGTTCATCTAGACCTATATTAAAGGAGACAATATCTAGGCATTGGCAAAGTCATATAGACAAGCAACATCATTACAACAAACGTCTTGGTTATCCCTACCCACCCAGCTGGTGCAAAAGAATCAGAAAAAGCAGACTTCTATAGTCTTTGAACAAAAAAAACCTTCAAAGCCATGCCACCGCGCCACTAAAGCAAAGCACCCACATTATAACCAAAGTTCAAGCCCCCTTTTGATTCTATTCAATCCTCTTCTTGCCCTCCTCGGCATTGAGGTATCGGGCTGTGCTGAGTCCCCTCTCGTGTTTCGCCACATAGGTTCCAATGACAGAGTCCTTGCGCGCCTTGGCGAAGTGCTCATTGTAGCCCTCGACAGCAAATGGCCTGGGGTTGAGGCGTGGCCAGTTAACCTAGAAAGAATTAGAATGGTTTGAGGTGAGTGTCAGTCAGCGAGAAACTTACATAGAGCATGCCGTGGTTCCAGACAAAATAGAAAGACCAGGCAGCAATAGCCATCCAGAAGAAAAGGAAGATACGAAGCGGCAGGGCGCTTGCCTCTGGGTCTCGGCGGGTAAAGAGACCAATGAATACAATGAAGACACTGAAGGCAAGGATATAGGGAATAGCCTGGATCAAGACCGGTCGACGGTCAGTGAAGACCAGAGTAGTGCCGATATTGGTTGAGCCTGGTCGGTAAGCTCCAAGGAAAAGATCAAAAGAATCTTGTCGCGGTCCATCGAGGAAGTTGTTACGGAAATAACGTGTGATACCAATACGGGCATCCTGAAGGGCACCGACTTTGGTCCGGTTACCAGTACGTGTGACATCAGTCTTCATGGCACCAGTGCCAGCATATGAGTTGGAGACAACATCAGCGTTGTCAGCCCAGAGATTACGGAACAGATCCTCAAAGGCAGGATCCTCGTCACGGAATGAAGAGCCACGGGGCATGAAGCCAACATCCTCAAAGATGCGGTCAAGCTTATGCCGAGCGAACATGCTCTGGACAACGTTCGTTCGGTCGAGACAGTCCATGCAGTTTGTACGCATGACACTCGTCTGGTAGCTACGGGCGTCGAGGCTACCGTCAACGCTGGATGGGGTATCAACGGCACGGAAGTAGCCCTGCTTCTCCAATGCATCGGCCAACTTCTCAATAAGAGCATAAGCCTTGTGCATCTTCATGCCCTTTGTCTCGCTGTGGTAGTCAAAGTAGACATAGTGTAGCCGGTCAAACTCTTGGCGTTTGCCCTCCGGCTGAATCGTGGTGAACTTCTCCTCAGTGAGCAGGTCTGCCTCTTGCCGCTCCTTAGGAGAAGAAACGAGCTTCTCCACCATCTGCTCGTACGATTGCTTGACCCGCTGCTCGCGACCCTTCTGGTTGACTAAGTTGATGAGATAGTTGTCACCATATAAGCGAATTTGCTCGTCGAAGTGTTTCTGAGCAGCGGAGAAAGCTGCATCGACGCCGCGGATTTGGAGCTTGGGAACATATCGCAAGCTGTTGATTTCAGCCCAAAACGTAGGAACGCTACCACGTGTCTGGACATAAGAGAATATCTGCATCTCTTGACCGGCGCCAGCGCCAAACTTGCCGCTCTGCATGTCCGAACTGCCTGCGTATCCACCCAACCCGCTGCTACTGTCGTTGAGGATGATGATCTGTTCCGTCTCATTGTAGTTGGCGACGTGTCCTTCATCATCTACACCTCGAGTAAAGTACCTGGTACCACCACGGTGGCGGGATCGGCGGGTAATGAGAGCCAGAGTCAAAGGGTTGCCCTTGAATTTGGTAGGCTTGATCTCCAGCATGCCGAAGATGCATGGTAGGATATATGGGTCAACGCCGGGCTGTGAGCCAGGCTGTGATCGAGCGCCTCGGGTGCGGAAGTCGATTAAATCGCTCTGAAGATACTTGTTGAAGAAGAAACGATCATCGGCCTGCATCCACAGGGGCTTGGAAGTGTCGGCCTGGGCCTGACGTTGGAAGGAGTTGGTAAGATCGATGGAATAAGAAAAGTACATAGGCCCTGAAGCCAAAAAGTTCTTAAGAAGCTGAATGAAGATGTCTTCGTCGGGGTCGTGAATCAAGCGCTCGCGCATGGGCAGGATCTCCGTGGCAGCGACCTTGTACACCATGTGGCCTTTGAGACGGCCAACAGGCTGGGCTTTCGTGATGAAGATGACATACTTGTCTTTACATGGTCAGTGAAATGCACAAGCCAAAACCAGAGGACATCAGCCCAAGACTTGGCGCGGCAGAGACGAACCAAGGCGAAGCTGAATAATTCCCAGAATACCAGCGATACTCGAGACGCGAGTTGTTCTCTTGGCTGATGCGGCGCTGCCTTCGCTCAGGCGGACATCACCAGTGGGACGATCGATTACCAGGGCAGGCGCATCGGGAGACGAAGGCGAAGTGAAAGTATAAGAGTCGTTGGCGATCTTGACATTAATGTCGCGATAAGGCAATTTGGGGGTGTTGAGCTGCGCCATAGCTGAAGCTGTTAAGATTAGGAAAGCAAGATAAAAAAAGAGTCGAAGGTTATAGTAAAGCCCGGGAATTAAGAGTGGCCAGCTGGCGACTTGTTCACCCTTGACGGCTGCAAGAGATAGTGAAATAAGAAAAAAAGGGACACGACGTGAGGGATGGGCTGAGTTGGTCTGGTATTGGATGGTTAGCTTGAATTGGCAGACGAGTTGATGAGGCCAGCGCAGCGAAGCTATAGCACAGCCACATGGTTAATCGTAATGACGGGATAGAATGGAACTTAAGGGGACCATTGTGGCTCAGGGCGGGACG
Source organism: Fusarium acutatum (assembly GCA_012932015.1). Lineage (NCBI taxonomy): Eukaryota > Fungi > Ascomycota > Sordariomycetes > Hypocreales > Nectriaceae > Fusarium > Fusarium acutatum. The sequence continues at coordinate 100,011 of JAADJF010000175.1, read as the reverse complement.
CACGTCACAAGCCCAGAGCCATGGGATGGGGCTTGTGAGATGTAGAGGTACATGCCGCCCGCGGAAATCAGGGTCTCTAGATCAGTACAGCTACCGGGTGAACATTGCGCAAGTGTACCTCTCCGAGACCCCGTCTTCCCGCCTATTACAGTGGCACTGTGGGTGTCCCTCACCAAAACAGGCCCTGCCTGACGTGTGCCTCGTGCCATTTGAGCCAGTCACGGCTCAGGACTAACGAACCAAGGCAGTCACTTTACCTCCCCAAGTCCCATCCACGTCCGTCCCGTCTTAATCAAAGAAGCGAAGCCCCATCTTAAGACTCGCCTCTCACCTTCAGCCTCGACTTTGGTCTTGCATCTCACTATCGTCGCCAGCCTTCTCGCCCTAAATCTCCCCTTTCTCTCGATTCGCTTGCGTCGCGCAATCACCCCGATACGATTTCCCGTCCGAGCGTCTCTCCACGCCGTCGTTCTAGGACACGTCCGATCCCTCAACGTCCAGCATACCGCCACTGCTGCTGCTACTATCACTCTTGATAGACGCTCTCCGTACCTCTTCATCTCGAAAACACATTCCCATCTCTCATTATGGCCTCCCGACAACCTCCCGCTGGCGCCCGCGGCACCAACACCCGGTTCGCTCAGTTCAAGCTGGTTCTTCTAGGTATGTTACATGGTGTCGGCATTCCTTGCCTGGCCAGTTTCGGTTTCATGGCATATTTGCTAACTTGTGACATAGGCGAGTCCGCTGTAGGAAAGGTATATCGCAACGACAGTCTTTGATATGATGGTTTACTAATTTTTCAACCTCAGAGTTCAATAGTCTTGCGATTTGTCAAGGTATGAACTACTGACACCCACGTCATTGTATGAGACAGCAACTTACCAAGACATTCTAGGACCAATTCGATTCCTATCGCGAGTCCACCATCGGTGCTGCCTTCTTGACCCAGACCATCTCTCTCGATGAGAACACTACTGTCAAGTTCGAGATCTGGGATACCGCCGGCCAGGAACGCTACAAGTCTCTCGCTCCCATGTACTACCGAAATGCAAACTGCGCCGTTGTCGTTTACGATATCACTCAATCTGTACGTTCACCAGATCTACAACCACCATAGGGCCATGTTAATATTCCTCCAGGCATCACTAGACAAGGCAAAGGCTTGGGTTAAGGAGCTCCAACGCCAGGCGAATGAGAACATTGTCATTGCCCTCGCAGGAAACAAGCTGGATTTGGTTACTGAGCAACCTGACAAACGAGCCATTCCCACCGCCGATGCTGAGGCTTATGCTCGTGAAGCTGGCCTCCTCTTCTTCGAGACTTCTGCCAAGACTGCCGAGAACGTCCAAACTCTTTTCACAGCCATAGCTAAGAAGCTTCCCCTGGACCAAGCTGGTCCACGACATGCTCGACCAGGCCAACGACCAGGTGTCAGCCTGGCTCCCGAGAACTCCAACACTAACGTCAGCGGCCCTTGTAGCTGCTAAGCAGGCATCGAAGTTGAAGCATCAGGTTTAGAGTCCACTTTTCGTTACGCCCACGCACATATCACAGAGGCCTCAGCGTGGATCCAGCACGACGACTTGTCCGAGATTACGGACTCTGAGGTAATGCATGAGTTGGGGCGCGTCATATAATTTATCGGAGTCCTTGGGTTTGGAGGAATCAGTTCAGTCCATACTTTTTTAATACCGAACTTGAATTTTTGTTGCTGGTAGTTTGAATGGCCTGGATGCTCGACTGTGCCGTAGCCTGGCACTTCAGCATGCCAGAGAATACGGAGTGGCTAGGGGAGGTATGAGAACTACAGACCTCGATCATAGGCGACTTAAATAAATGTCTGAAGGTTTCTTAGTCCACATCGGTGGCTCATGAGATGGACAAGCAGGAGAGTATGGACGAGCCGCTCTATAGTTTCTTTTTCTTCAGAGCTTCTGAATAGATGGCTGCTATTAGATGAATTATGGGATCATGTTGACAAAATCTTGTGCTGCATGTGATCAAGCCATGAGCATTTAATGTTCACGTTTTGAGCCTGGATGAGGCCGGAATGAAATTCAAATCACTATTGGCATTAGAAGCTCTTCATAACTACTTACTAAGTAACTGTTTGGGCCAATAGTCCGAGGTCTCATGTCTTTTTTGCTCACAAACAGAGTTCGTGAGGAAGTCTGGGAGGCAGACATGTCTTGGAGTCGGATTCAAGTAAGAACTTATCAATTGAACGAGCGTTTGTTATGTGACGATACTGAATATGCTAACATAACTATGAAAACATATGTTGAGATTATTATAATTCTTTAAAATGAGTATTCAACAGAGCATGACTTCATGTTTCGATCTCCTGATCACATGTAATCAACCATAAGTTACTAACCATAGGCTCTTCACTAGGAGAGAAGAGAGGTTGATCAACTGCGTAGAATGAGCTTATGAAATAAACTTGCTCCTTTTGGTATGGAAATGAATGTTTTTGTTTCATCATATTCGGCGGTTGATAAGGCAGTTGCGTCACCCGGTTCCTGCCGCTTGCTTAACATTTAGCTCCATACAAAACCGGGAGCTGGGCTTTTGCCGAACTTTTACCCTGAGCGTTTTTGAAGCAGCTCTCAACTCCATCTAACCGAAAATCAACTGCATCGCGAACTGCGCCCTGTTCGCCATTGCAATCCCTCATGTTGCGAACTTCGCTTCACTCTGTGAGGGCATTTGGCGGCAGGCCCGTTGTGGCCGCTGCTGCCCGCCAATGGCCCATTGCGGCTACACGGCGTGCCGGCCTTGCTGGTCAGGTAAGCTCGTGTTAGTTGCTTCAACCAGAAATAAACTAACCGCGACGATGATTCCAGCGTTTCTACTCCGTCGAAAAGAAGCCCGAGCTTGATCCTACTAAGCAACCTGTTTTGCCAGCTTCCCAAACCGTTACGTCCGAGAGAATCCACGAGACCACCATAGACGATGTTGGCGAGACCAAGGCCGCTACCACAGACGTCCCTTTGACACCTCCCCCTCCTCCTGCGCCTGCGCCTATCAAGAAGAAGGGCTTCTTCCGAAGGCTCAAGAACTTTGTCTTCACCCTGCTTGTTCTTGGTGTCGTTGGTTTCGCTGGAGGTGTCTGGTACTCTCGCGTGAGCGACAACTTCCACGATTTCTTTACCGAATACGTCCCCTTTGGCGAGCAGGCTGTTCTTTACCTCGAAGAGATGGACTACAAGAAGCGATTCCCTAATATCACAGGCCGATCAAAGACTCAAGCCACCGAGGATGCTGTTCGAGTCCCTGCCCAAAGCGGCGCTTCCTGGAGAGTAGCCGATGCAGGCCAAGCCGGACGTCACTCAAGTGCTGGCCCTGTTGCTGCCGCTACTAAGAAGGTCGAGGAGGTTGTTAAACCCAAGGCCAAGGCCAAGACTCCAGTCGAGGCCAAGCCTGTTGCAAAGGCCGTCGAGGAGCCTGCTCCTACTCCCAGGTCTGACTCTGGTTTCAAAGCACCAGAAGTTAATGAGCCTTCCAAGATGCCTCCTCTGAGGCCAATTGACCTTCTATCGCTCGATGATGCAAGGGAGCCTGTTGTTCAAGACCTCGTCCACATGGTGAACGACCTTATCCTAGTCATCAACGCCGATAATGCTCATGGCAAGTATGGCACCTCTGTTAGCAAGGCTAAGGATGAGATCGCCAAGGTTGGAGGTAAGCTCAAGGCCATGAAGGGTGAGTTCGAGAAGAAGGCTGCCCAGCAAGTCAGAGAGAAGATTGAGGAGTTCGATAAGGCTGCTACAGATCTAATTGATCGTGTTGAGAACACCATGATCAGCCAGGAGAACCAGTGGCGACAAGACTTTGAGCAGGAGATGAAGAAGGTCCGAGAAAACTACGAGGACCGAGTTAATGTCCTTCTTGAGCGTGAGAAGAAACTCAATGAGGAGAAGCTCCAGAATCAGCTCGCACAGCAGGCTCTGGCCCTTAAGAAGGAATTTACCAAGGATGTTGAGAAGCAAGTTGAGCAGGAGCGTGAGAGCCGACTAGGCAAGCTGAACGCTCTATCGTCTGCCGTGTCAGACCTCGAGAAGCTTACCACAGGCTGGAACGATGTTATTGACACCAACCTCAAGACTCAGCAGCTGCACGTCGCCGTTGAGGCTGTCCGAGCCAGCCTGGAGGATGACCACCACCCTCGCCCTTTTATTCGCGAGCTCGTTGCTCTCCGGGAAATCGCTTCGGATGATCCTGTTGTTAATGCCGCCATCGCCTCCGTTAACCCATCCGCTTACCAACGCGGTATCTCTACTACCTCCCAGCTGATTGATCGTTTCCGTCGAGTCGCCAATGAGGTCCGAAAAGCTTCATTGTTACCCGATGAGGCCGGTGTTGCCAGCCACGCTTCTAGCTGGGTTCTTAGCCACGTTATGTTCAAGAAGCAAGGTCTTGCGGACGGTAACGATGTTGAGAGCATTCTTACCCGAACCCAAACATACCTTGAGGAGGGTGACCTGGATTCTGCGGCGCGAGAAATTAACGGCTTGGATGGATGGGCCAAGACCTTGAGTAAGGATTGGCTCGGTGAGGTTCGCAAGGTATTGGAGGTTCAGCAGGCTCTCGACGTGAGTTTTATCATTTTCCATCTGTTTATCTTTGCTTTTGCTAACATGACTATAGGTGATTGCCACAGAAGCCCGTCTTCAGAGTCTCCGTGTGGATTAAACAAAAAAGGGATGTCTCATTTGTTGTGTATAATTGGACCCAGGCGCCGTCGTGTCTAGAGAGAGGCTGGATAGCCGTGTATTAGATAGCAATAGACGATGAGGGCGTGGTTACCATCTTTTGACTATTTTTTATTCCCGATGGTAAAATCTCGTTGCATGATTCCTGATCATTCGTTGATGAATACAGCACCAGAACTGAACAACTTGTTAAATCCAGTAATAAGTCAAAACTGCAGAGATCGAATTCGACATTATTGACAGCGAAGAACACTGATCGTCGACTTGTCACAATAACATCAAACTGCTGATTCTTGTTGTATATGAATTGTTGGTCAATATAATTGAATATGTTAAATGGGACAAAAGGCTAGTGTAGAGGTACCACATAAGTTACACATGACAACCTAATAAGCTATCCGACTCCGTTTCTTCACCTTCGCATTTAACTTGGGCATCGATTCTGCCAAGACCTGTATCATGCACTCATTTCTCAGCGAGACCTGACAACATCCGTTCCAACTACCTACTGAATGAAAAAAAATCAGCTCACTGCTGAGAAATCAATCAACGCACACAATGGCGGCACGGAGGGGCATCAGCACCGTGTCCCGCGATTACAATGAAGCTCTCCGTCTGCTTTCGACACTTTACTCAAACCGCCAGGCCACGAATCTTTTTGACAAATCGATCGCCGCAAATGCCTCATCTATACCGCCAAAGGATCCCAATGCTTTAGCTATTCCTGAGATGCGCGAATGGCTCCGACGTGCTGGATATGAACCCAAAGATCTCGCACGTCTGAGACACATTCACATAGCCGGCACCAAAGGCAAAGGCTCTGTAAGCGCATTTGCGACGGGTATGTTACGGGAGTACGAGACTGTTGGGACTTATACGAGCCCACATCTCGTCAGTCCGCGCGAGCGCATTGCTATTCAAGGAGAGCAGGTATCGCAGAAACTCTTTGCTGAGGCTTTCTTTGAGCTCTGGGAAAGGTTGTCTGAAGCTGCCAAGAAGGATGGCAAAAGCCTCACCGAGTCCGAAGGACCTGGCTCAAAGCCATTCTTCTTCCGCTTCATGACACTCCTTGCTTGGCATATCTTCCTGAGAGAAGAGGTCGATAGCGTTGTTCTTGAGTGCGGTATCGGCGGAGAGTATGACGCTACAAATGTGGTGCCCCCCGAGGCTGTTTCTGCCGCGGTCATCACGCAACTGGGTATAGATCATGTCGCGATGCTAGGCGACACGGTTGAGAAGATCGCATGGCACAAGGCCGGTATTCTCAAGCCAGGTGTGCGTGGTTTCGTCCGAAGAATGGACGAGAAGCCTGGTGTTATGCAAGTACTTCGACAACGGGCAGCAGAAAAGGGGGCTGAGCTCATCGAGTTGGATGACGCCAGGATCGAACTATGGGGAGGTGTGAATGGAAGACTACCAGGTGACTTCCAAAAGTATAACCAAGCTCTTGCCGTTTGTGCTGTAAAACAACATTTAGGTATTTATTTTGATCCCAAGGATTTTTTTATGAACAGTCAAGCAAGGATGGATATAGGGCTACGGGACGCAAGTCTCAGAGGGCGCTGTGAGATCATTCAGCAGGGCCACATTGGCTGGTACCTGGATGGAGCGCATACGAAGGATAGCATGTATGAGGTCGCAAAATGGTTCGCCTCGAATGTTGAAAAGGATGAATCCGCAATTCTGGTTTTCAACCAGCAGGAGAGGGATGCAACACAACTACTGGCAATATTGCTTGACACTGTTCAAGACTTTACAGGGAGAGAAAACATATTCAGTCATGCGCTCTTTACAAGGAATGACCAGGAGGGACCTTCAACGAATGAAGAAGCCAGAGATCTGAGTGTGCAGACACGTGTGGCAAAGATTATGGCTGAGAGAGCAGCTAATTGTGAGGTCAGCACATTCGATAATATCCAGGACGCTGTAACTGAGGCCAGAAAAGTTGCGGGATCTCATCAGAAGGTTTTAGCAACAGGGAGCATGTATCTCGTAGGGGGTGTTTTACGAGCATTGGAGCCTGAAGGTTTATTATAAATATAAATACTCCCTGATGTGCCCACCAAATCAGCTCGTTCTATTAACATCAAATCATAGAGCATCAGCCTTTTCCAGTATTCCCAAGGCACCACCAACAAGATGCAGGCTTCCCGTGATAAATGCCTGAACCGTCTCTCCCTCTGGGAGATCCTCTCCAAGATGTCGGGCGTAGTTAATGGATTGTTCGATCGTGGGCATGACTTTTACCGTGGCCGTGGGATCAAGGGACATCCACTTATCCGCAAACCGTTGCTGAACAGTCATCTTATCAATCTCAGCAGGGTCGAATTGACGGTTGACAAAGTCACGCTTGTAGCCGGATGCTGCATAGGTGACGTTTGTGCAGAAGATGACATGGTCAAATGCTGGCTGTCCTTCTCGTCTGGTCGCCTTGAAGACGGACTCGAGAAAGTCGACAGCTTCGGAGCGGCCTTGTTGATTGAAGATCATGACACGCGGTCCATTGCTAAATCTATTAGTTGCAGAGCAGGATAGGGTAATATGATGACTTACCGTCCAGAAGTTTCGTCCTTGAACCACTTGGACGACATCTTGAGACTATCAGAAGTATGGGCGCCATCGACGTGCCATGCCACCTTGTCTTCCTTCTTGACCTCACACCGACCTCTCCATACAACCTTTTCAAGCCCGTCTACAAACTCCTTGGGCAAAGTATCCGTCCGAGGTGGGAGAGAAATGCCAACTTTCTCCAGTGCTGTTTCGGCGAGTGCGATAGCCAATGTAGCATTGCGCTTCTGAAATGTTGCATCCGGTCGAATCTGAACACTGCTAAGTCGGGGGTCGACTGGTAGGACTTTCAGATCCACGTTCTTTTCCGAGGCCCTTTTCCTCAGAACTTCTTCTGCGTCTGGCACCTGTTCGATTGTAAAAGCCGCGCTTCCAGTCTTCATGATACCCGCCTTGTGCCATGCAATCTTGGCCACTGTATCACCGAGAGCAAAGACATGATCAATGCCCAGTGTACTAATGCCAGATGCTATAGGCTTCTCCACGACGTTTGTAGCATCAAATTCACCACCAATACCAGTCTCATATACAGCAACATCTATGCCTTCTTGAAGAAAGACGTGCCAACTCATTAGAGTCAGATATCGCGCATAAATAGGTCGAGGAGCCATGAGTTTCTTTGCGTCATCTTTCGGTGCCGATTCAAGACGGTCCCACACTTCGAAGAAGTACTTTGCGAATAGGTCTTCTGAAATGGGCGTTGAGTTGATGCGTATGCGCTCACGAACAGCGATGAGATGAGGCGATGTGAAAAAGCCTGTCTTCCGGGGTGTGCCCCTTGTGTGCTGATACTGAGAGAGGATAGAGTCGACAAAGGCGCAGGTACTACCTTTTCCTTTTGTGCCGGCTACATGTACAATGTTTAGCCGATTGAGATCAGATGGCTATCATTTGATTAGTCTCATGTATATATGTCGTGCTCGAAGGCCTTACGGTATATCCAATGCGATGAAGATATGTCTGCATTTCCTTGATAGACACAGCATCAGGCCTTATCCCCGCCTTCCGACGAGCCTCGACAACATCAAAAGGTGTCTGAAGTGAGTTGAGCGCATCAATGGCATCCTAAAATAAGTCAGCTGGCCATTCTTCAGGTCCTTTTCTCGAAGCAGTATGAGGTTACGTACATTATAGGACCGTCCTTTTGAGGCCATGGTGGATGCCGCGACTCGTTGTACCGCTATGAAACTGAAAGGTTGCCTAAGAGCCCGCCAAGAGACATGACGCATTGAAATCGGCAACCTCCTGAGATGTTCAAGTGAAGCTGTCTTGTCTGTTGGTGGTGGTGACTCGCAGAAAGCTCGGGTAATCCACTCGTGAAATCAACGCCGTGCTATAGACGAAGTATTCGAGCTCAGTAGCCGCACCATAAGTAAATAATATCAAATGAGCCAGTACAAGTCAGAGATACCAGCTATAAACCTTTTCGACTTTGCTGAATAGAGATTTGGTTTCATGAAGCGATGTCGCTGCACACCAGACTCGGGATGTATCCCGCTAAGAACTTAGTGATAGGACGGGCTTCGGGAGGCGAATGCCGCTGATGAGATTTATAGCCATGGCTAAGCTGAAATAAATTAAAAAAAAAATCATAAGAAAATAATGGATTAATTATTTGCTATTGTTCTTACAGTTGAACTTTAACCATGCAGTCGTGAATCGTTGTCACTTCACCAACAAACACCTGACAACCCCGAGACTAACATGCATTGTCCTTCGGCAGACCTCCGAAGATCGGAGCCATCAACCGATATTGTAATCCTCAATAACACCTTCTCTCTTCAACACCCACTTGTTCATGCCTTCTTGCAGGGCTTCAGTAAAGTCATTATCGAATCTCTTTCCGCTATCAGCCCATGCCAACCTTGCTCGCCAAGTGAGCCACTTCTCTGCCATGACACCTTCAGGCGCTCTGATGATACCCGTGGCCAAGTCGACAACATGATGGTTCTCAGACGGTCTTCGACAAGCGTGAGAGAAGAAAACGGTTGCACCGCAAGTGCCGCAGAAGGATCTCACGACATCGTCTGATGATTTGAACGTCTTGGCGCTCCCAATGAGTAGATCGTCTTCGATACGGGGTTCGCATATGGATAAGGGGATAAATGTCCATCCCACAACGTTAGTCCCATTGTGAAGCCGGCAATCATCACATGCGTCAAAAGTCGCAAGCCACTTGGTATCATCTCTGTGAGAAACGAATTGTGAATAGAATTTGTCATCCTTGATCTCTTGGCTCGGCCGGGGAATAGTGAAAGAGATGCCTTTACACTCGCATTCCACACGAAGACGCTCCTCCCCGTCCTTCCCAACTTCCACATGAGATTCAATTATCTTTGCCTCGGGGCTACCGTCAGGAGGGTTCCAGTCAATGAACTCCTTTCCGCCAGTATGTGTCAGGGCCTCCGCGATGCCCCGGTCCTTTGTGGAGTCGCTGAAGATGTGCTTGCGGACATCAAAGAACTTTGAAGCGTTCACGAATGTTGAAGAAGAAACTGTCCAGAACTCGTTCTCAGGTGGCCCAATTGAAGCAATGTGACAACCACAGGTTGAGCAGAAGTTCCATGTTCCGATCTTCTTCCCGATGGCGTAGCTGGTCATATTGCTTCTGGAGGATGGCTCCACGAACTTGGGCTTCACCCCAACCGGCAGCGGAGCATGGAAGATGCATGGCGCACCAGAGCCATACCTGCAGAGGCTGCAATGGCAGAGATGGGTGAGTAGAGGTAGTTTCGAAACCGGTACATCGATTGTGTAATGGACAGAGCCGCAGTAGCACTTGGCTTCAAGAGTCTTGCTTTCATTATATTCTGCCATGGCTGAGACAGCTACAGGTGGGCTTAGATGTGTAGGTAGTAAAGTCTGTTGTGTTGGTGATCAATGTATAGTGAACGAAGTTGCAGGTCAGCCCACGGCAAAAGACCTTCTACTTTTATACAGTGACCTCTGCTTGTGGGGATAACTCAATAGGCAGGTACCACCATGTCGTTGTCTTATAATTCCTTGGATATATGGAAGTGCATCTGGCATGCAACAAGGTTGGTCGGAGGGATTCAGGCCGATGGATTACATGTTTGCCCACATTTGAAAATGTTGATGCTCTATCGGAATCCATAACCAAAGAGGGTATTGTCTGTTAATGCCATAACAGACAGCGTGAAGTTCACCTCGTTACTATCTTGGTGCACCCCGCGATTAAAGCCTTATGACCTGAAGGGCGTGCATAACGCTAAGGTTGAGATTGCTAGGTCGTTATCGATCCATCGTCATTGCTTGAATTGGCGGGCGGATGTTGTTGTGGGGCAAACGTTGACAGCGAAATAGCGAGATTGATAGCCGAAGTTAGCCCGCCAATCTTCAAAGGCTGGTTCCTAACTTTTTTTTTCTTAGTGGAGAGGCTCGACCATTCATCATGACTTCAACGCCTCACAAACTTTCTTCCTCTTCTATCTCCTTCTATCGCAGCGCCATAAAAGTTGCACCGGATTAGAAAAATGTCAGAGGTCTCGGACTCTGATAAACAACAAAGGCAGCTGGAAGATGATCTTAGCAAGCTGCAGAATGCCCTGAAGCATTGGCAGACCTGGCATGTTGAGTATGAGATGCTCAAAGAAGAGGTCGAAGTCGTTTGCAAGAATGGCGAGACGGAGCTTAAGACTATTCATGCCGGATTCGAAGGAGAGCTTTTGAAAGATCGTGAACTTGATGAGATCTTTGGTGAGAGGACACATCGATCTGGTGAACAGATTTTGAATATTCTTGACCGACGCATCGATTACGTTACCACGAATATCACATCGCTACAAAAGCAAATCAGCGCGGCTGAGACCAAGCTTGATGAAAGTCAATCCAACTTTACTGAAGACGACGGTCTGCCTATTACAGAAATTATCGAGCAGCTTGACGATGACGACAACGTTATCTCTTACAAGCTTAACCAGCCTGATACTGCCTTACCTAAGATTCAAGATGCCCTTCAGAAGGCCGGTATCGACGATCTCGAGGATGGCAACTCAGCCTCAAAAGCCGAGAGCTCTAAACAAAAGGAAGCAGAACACTCCCCAGAAAGTCCTTCGCAGCATACAGAGCTTGAATCCACGACTCTAGCACCATCCGCCGCTAAAGGGGTGGTATTTGCTGCAGATACTAAAATGCAAGACGGCCCAGAGCCCCAAGTCTCGCGGAATGCTAAGCGTGTTGAAGAGATCATGAACCATGCCAAGGAGCAGGAGAAGATCAGCAACGAGCAAGCGTACATCCCCGAGGATGAGGATGAGGAGGACGCAGAGTTGCGGCGGCAGATGCTCGAATACTCGGGGGAAGTTGGTGCTGTTGTCGCCGAGCTGCAGCTCGAAGAGGGAGACAGCGACGACTACGAATATGAGTACAGTGATGAAGGTTTTGAGGATGATGATGACGACCAGGAAGACAAATATGGTCGGTATACTGGCCGCGTTGTGACGGATGATTACCGTCAAAGAATGCTGGAATTGGAGAAGAAACTGGGCATCAAATCTCGCTTCACCGAGCAGCCAGAAGATAGGGATGGTGACGCAAGTTCGGATGACGAAGAAGGCATTGGCCGTATCGTAGTCAAGCCAGCCTCGGCGACAACAACAACAACATCATCATCATCAGCCTCGAAACCTGCGCCCGTCAAGTCAAACATCAAAGAGAAGCAACCAGAACAACTCAACGGCAAGAAGGGTGTTCGCTTTGCTTCCAATCTGGATATCGCACCGGAGAACGAACCCACTGTCCTTCCAGTGAGAGAAGCTCCTATGAAGGAAAAGGAACCGATTGTGGAACCATTGAGCGACAAAATTGTTGAGCGCTCCAGCACCGCCAAGGCTCCCGATACATCTGAAATCAAGTCGACGCGCAAACCATCGAGATTCAAGAAGGCCAGAGATACTGTTCCACCGGGCCCTCTTGATGTCCCCGCCAAGTTCTTAGATCAAGACAGGCCCACGGCACCTACGGGTCCTGAAGGAACAACACTCGCTGACACATTAGTTGAGCGCGAATCCATACGCGCTGCTCCTCACCCACCGGATGAATTCGATGATGAGTTGATATATCAAGAGGTCGCTGATGAGCACCACAAGCTCCGAATGAAGTTCATTCAACGAGACGGTGGGTTCCTCAAGGAAGATGAATCTCCGATCCAACCTTTGGAGGAGCAAGATGGTGGACGAGAGCCAGTCAGTCGTTTCAAGGCTGCCAGGCTCTCAAAGTACTAAACAAAATAAAATAAAATACAAAAGTACAAAAGTAAGGCACTCAGGTCTGGAAATGACAATGGAATGAGCTGCCGGGGGAACGAAGAGTCGAGAAGAATCGATTTGTTGCCCGTCTTATGCTGCTCTCGAGTTGTCTTTTGTGAAGTGGCATCAATGATTGCTACAGTGCTACACTCTAATACGCGTCGTTTATGCTAACCCTAAGGATGGATAACTTGACATTTGATTTGGCTATTGACTATTGACTCTGAGGGGGTCACACGGAACGCTTTTCAAATCTGACAATTGATGTGTTGCAGCCTTTAATCTGCTTCTACATTACTAGCGGTTCCAACAGTAAATTCGGACGGGCTCTCTGAAACCAATACCTTAAGCTTGTGGTTTTGGTTATTCGTTTCACCCTTTACATTTCATTTTAGCTATCACACCTTGTTTATTAGTGGCCTGAACTTTTGAAGAATTCATGTGCCTATTCTTATCTGTTGTCCTCTGCCTCGGACCCTCGGTGGCTTAGTTATGACTTGCGTGGTGTTTGTTTGTCTGCAACTCTCTTATTATCCCTGTTTGTCGTATTGCCTATTCAAGCTTTTGAGGCTTGCATAAATTTGGAATGCGGGCGTTCCGGAAGTTCGGCACCGCATCTTTCGGCAGTGGCCGTGCCGGTTAATGGCTTGCTGACGGCTTTGGACCCTATCATTGGCGAATTACGTGCCTGGACGAAACCATACTCGGCGTGGGTTTGCCGTACGTCTTATACATAGTATCCTTAATAGTACGGACCCTGGCCAGAACACTCTCCCTACGGCTGCTCCCGCAAACAATATTTCAGGCCTGGACGGCTACTCGGCATCTCAAGCGTACGTCACAGAAGTCTCTGGTCAAAGCTGAGTTAACAGGAATCATACGGTGAGGCCAATCAAGAAAGTAGACAACGACAGGAGCTCCTGGGACCGAGTGGCTGAGTTTCAGTGAACAGAGAGGCCTCTCAGTTGGCTGAAGGTACTTAAGAGCTCGTTCCTAGCTGTGGGATTACCGACTTGCTACAATACAATACACAGCACTAAACAAACAACTCTACTCCATCACCCACTATCTTTCCTCTTCTTATCCAGATCCCATCACTCGATCTCCCTCAGATCATTCAAGATGCCTGCCGCCATGGAACCCACTCAGCAAGCCCCCATGACCTCTGATAACGGAGACATCGTCACACAGCAGCCTGTAAGTTGTATCGTACGCAAGGCTCCATGCTTCACAGACTAACACGTATGAAGAGCGCTGAGCCTCAGCCTGATATGACCATGCGTGGTGGTGAGGAGGCTGGCTGTGAGATCTGCTGTGGTCTCTGCGCCTGCGATGAGGGATGCTGCTAAGCAGACAGACTCGTGTAGAGTGTTCTGAGTAGAATAGACTGCTCGGGATGGAGTTTGGGTAGCATTGTTATCGTGATTTCAACTCCCGTCTGGATGGTTGATCCAGTGGAGCAATAAACTACATTCAAAACATCTGATTCCCCTCGTGATATAGGCTTTATGTCTAACAGTAACCTAAACCAGAGATCTGGGACAGATTCTTCATGTCAGTTTGGCCAAACTCTTTTGAGGAATCCGTCATACGCACAATATGTATCCACCTGCACCCAAAGGCTCATAGTACGAAGATCATGGCATCAAACTCCAGGACTATCGAGTCAGCCATCCTTTTACCTGAGTAATTTGCTAGTCATGATCAATCATGGTTCTGATGCTTCTTTCAGATGTCCCTACTTTCAGACTTTGCCTCTCAAGTTTGATATCCTCAGCGAGTCATAGTATTGAGATGTGATGACGTACAGACGAGTCAATAGATAGGCATTTATACAGAGTCTTAGATAAGAATTCAATGTTGTAATCAACTACATAATAAAAAGCAGACTAGATTTCCAAATTGGTACGACGGTATTATATGTGTGCCATGTTTCTCAGGAACCTAACCATACTCTCTTGTTCATGCTGGCTAAGTAGAACAAGTTCATCATCAGGTAGCCGTTCATATGGGTCTAAATACCTATCACGCACATCTATTCATTACGAAGGACTCTTTAACAAGCAAACTTTTGCTTGGCGTACGTTTCATAGTGTCTTGTCCTCCTTCGTCTTCGCCTTCTTCTTTTTCTAGGCGTCTTTAGCATCATGTTCCTGCATCCGAGCCCTTTGATCATCCGGAATGTCCCTAATGTCGATAATTTGTAGGCCTCGTTTCTTTTTATGAGAACCTGGGGTACCAAACGTCACCTCCATCTCAGCCTTCTTATTCTCATCGCTCTCGTCCGTAGCCGTTAGTGATGGCGACCGTCCTTGAGTGGAAGAGTTTGGATTCATCCGAGGTTTGTGAGGTGTCGATGGAACTGGAGCAGACTGTCTCGGCTGCAGGAAGACATTGGGTGGTTTCTTCTGTTTTGACTTCTTCAGTTGTGCCTGTTTTTTCCTGTTGAACTTTGCAACCTCCCCAGAGCCAGGGCCAGATTTCTTAGGTGCTGGGCTGGCTGTTGCTGTTGGGTTGTAAAGCGTTGGGTTGCCCCCTGGAAGTACCAGTGGACCTACAATCATGGGGGGAATATTCGGCTGTTGTTGCGTATTGCTGGGCCCCGCTACGGTGGGTGATGTGTTGGCGGTAGGAGTATTTTGCCGAGCTCCGGCTGTGCTTGCGGCTGCTGGTGATTTTTGGGCTGGTGGTGTTTAAGTGGGCGTTGGCTGAACAAGTGAGGGTTGGCTTTCAGCGGGCAAGATAGATGCAGAGGCGCTTTGAGGTTGTTGTGAGTTTGGTTCAGACTGTTCCTCGGACAGGGTCGTTGCCGTTGGTCTTTCGACCTCATGATCACCGATGGATGACTCCTGCACGTTAGTCTCATGAGTATTAGCTTTCTGACTGTTTGTGATATAGGCATCAGTCTGCTTGGCGTCAGTATCCTTATGACTAGAGTCCTCGCCTGAAGGAGACACTGCCTGGTTTGAAGCATCATTCCCGACAACAATACCCTCAGCAGCTGCCAGGGCTAATAGACCGCGCGCCGCCAAGTCCATCTCCGTTGTATCATTTCTGCTGTCTTCATTTACCTGGGAGGGCGTTTGTTGCAATGTTTCTGGCTGTGTATGAGGTTGCTCTTGCGACACTGACTCGAGGGTTGATTGGACCACGGAAGTGTTCTTATGTGCTCGCGACTTCGGTTTCGCAATCTTTCGGGTAGCGAGCTGTTCAGCGGTGGCTTTCAACACTGGATCAGGAGGATCGTTGTCTGTGGGAGATTGAGCATCTTGTGTGGGTGTGTTCGAGCTGCCGTTCTCCAACGCGCCTATGAGCTCCTCTGCAAGCTGTTCTTCCTCCTGGTCAGTCATCCCTATATTGACACTCGGGGCCTCTGGTTGTTGAAACGAGAAGCCAAAGTCGGCGGTAAAGTCGAGCGGTGCAAACGACTGCATATCCTGCATAGCAGTATCTTCGAGGTTTGCCTGTTGATCTTCGTTTGCTATATCTCTCATTGGGCTCGTTGACAGCTCTCTTTCTGGTTTTGTGTCTTCCGAGGAGTCTTCATCATCTTGGTCCATGAGGTCTTCAAACAGGTCCTGAGCGTCATCTCCTATTCTTTTACTTTCTTCTTCATTTGGTCGCCATACATCGGTCATTTGAGCGTCATCTCTTGTAGATGCTAGGTTGGTCTGCTCCTCCAGTATACTTACGCCAGGATCACCGGCGGCACCATGCTCGGAACTCTCCATCTCTTCGTCACTGTCCTGAGGATTGGTTCTTGCGGCTGGTGTTTCTGGTCCTCCGTCCAAGCTTTCTCGTTGGTTTTCGACAACATTATAGCCATCGAGGCTATCGTCATATATATCTTCGTCAGATTCGTTGTATCCATGCAGGGCAGATGCTGCGATTGTCTCATCGGACGAAATCTCTACGTCTTCAATCTCCTCAAGTATGGGAACGGAGCTAGAACCAAGAGAGCTGGGTAGCTGCCCTATACTTGTTCCTTCAAATATAGAGTGACTCAGCGTGTTTGAAAGGAGCGGAGTCGGAGCAGGGGGTAAAGTTGTTCCATCTTCATTGACTTTTAGCAGTGGTGTCTTTTTAGAGGCATTTTCACAAGCTTTAATCAAAGCTTCAGTCAAAGCCTGTCGGCTCCTCTCAGTGCTTGGGTATACTGTAGTAGATTGGTATCCCGTGAAAGGCTCATCCTCGGCGGATACGACGCTTGAAAAGGGCTCCGGGAAGGCCTGAAGAGAGGCTTCGCTTTGGTCATCTTGGGCTCTCGAGGTTATACCTATGGGGTCGCTAGTCAAAACATTAGAGACAGATGTACTCTCTGGAGTACCATTTCGCCTCGAAGTCCCTGCAGCAGACGATCTTGAATGTACCGTAGGTAGTTGTGTAGACCTCAGGAAAGCTCGAATAGATGAGTGGATAGCGTTGGGACGGTCGAGGCCGGTAGCATGGGTCTGTACGGGCTCGGGTTCAGCATTAGTTGTAGGCTCAGGCGACTCAGAAAGTGTGATAGTGGCGGGAAGAGGTGAGGATACAGCAGAGTATTCTAGCTCCTTTACTTCGTCCTTAACTCTATTGCCATGGATAATGGCCAAGTTGGCGTTGATTCTTGGCTCGGGACCCTCGAGAGCCTTCCCCTTATCGAGAGACGTCTGTGTGTCCGTGTCCTCAGACGAAGCTGGATCTGGACTCGGCTCTGGGACTGGAAGCTCTGGTACAACTACTGAGGCCTCGGGTTCTTCTTGTATAGGAGAGTCTACCAGGTCAGTCTGTACGCCCCGACTGATATACGTTTGGGGCGCCAGCTCTAAGGGCTTGTTCTTCATGTCATGGCGAGCAAGATCTGTTGGCTCCGTTTGTGTGCTCGCATTCTTGACCACGGTCCGTCTCGTTCCTAGGGTGTTGTACCATCCTTCTTTCCATGCTCTTTTGATGTCTTGACCTCTTAAAATAGGTCTCGTATCAGCAGGAGCTGGAGCTGGTGGAGGAGGAGGGGCTGAAGGAGCCGGTGCAGTTGAAGGTCCCGGAGCGGGCTCATGGACCGGAGGCAGAGATATAGGGTCACTGGCTCTGAGGCTTCCAGCTAATGTCTCCTCGCCAGGTCTGGGAGGAGCAAGCAGTCTCAGGCGAGCCATTTCTCGGAGGCGTTGACTGTTTGCTGGCCCTCTTGATTGAAGGCCCTCCCAGACTAAGCCAGTCCTTTCATTCTCGATTCCCATTCTCTTGTTTTCTGCCTCAGCAATCCGATTCTGCTCGTCGAGGACTTGGGCTTGTCTCCTGATATTGTCCTCCTCGACCAGCTGTCTCATCCACCGTTCTGCACCAGGATCGCTGGGTTGGATGCAGGTTATGTCTCCGTCTAGTAGGTCAGGATATTGAAATTCAGTACCTGTGATCTCGTATAGCTCGTCTTGTGTAGAAATGAGATATACCCTCACCATTTCTATTGCTTGGCAAGCCCTGAATCTGATCATGGCAAGGTGTGTAAGGATGCTTGGCATCGCAAGATACTCCCAAACATTCCACATTGTGGAAAAGAATGGTCTTAGGGGGCTTTCGAATACATCTCGAAATATCTTTGGGATAAGAACCAAAATGAACAGCCTGAGGACGGAAAGGATTAGTACGGCCAAGCTGACAAGGCAGTTGCCGAGAAGGATTGTGTTGGGCACAAGGACGATACCCATCGCCTCAAGGGTCTTGTAAAGAACGTAGATAGTGGTGAAAGCAATAATGCAGTGTTTGTTGTCAAAAGGCTCGTCTACGGTGAAAATAGAATCCCACAGCCAACCCCAGAGCCAGCTGGGATCTAATTCGCGTGCCATGTTGTTGATTCGTGTCGAGGGAGTGGCTAAGAAGTCGCAAATGTTAGTTCCCTTGAGTTATGGTGACTTAGTGTAAGGTAGCAAGTATAGAGTATAGTATAGTATCAGGAGCGTATGAATGATATTGTGGATGTGTATATAAGTGAGCGAAAGATTTATGGAACTCACTTGATAATGATGAGTGGGTGATGGTTTATCATATAGTACTGAAGGAATCTTTTCAAGAAGCGGAATTTGGAGAGTCATAGAGTTATTTGGCGAATTTATTGTCTCCCAATATTCTTTTGTTGTGAATAAAGTCCTTGAAAGTGACCAGGCCAGATGCTGGCAGTGTTCAACCACAAAAAAGTCACTGAACAAGCACTGGCGAACAGTGACAACAAAAGTGAAATCCCTTTCAGTCACTGAGATGTCTGATCCTGCCCGAGAAGTATAAATATTGACAATGAAGAGATGGCTTTGTTAGCATAGTGCCACAACAAAACGATATCTAGAATGCCTTCAAGCTCAGCCTTATTGTATCACCTCCATTCCGTCAAAAGGTCTTTCATGTTTACGCAGTCATGGACAAACACGAGATAACAGTTAATGAATAGATATTCTTTATTTTCACGCAAGCCTATGTTGTTGAACATCGGCCAATGGAGCAGTGCCACAAAGCACTGCTATAGACAAAGACAAACGCAAACCTAGGTATCTGTGTCCAAACAACGCCAGTGATTCGTTCCCATATGCTCCAATTCCCGGTCCCTTCGTCACTCATTATACTGGTTTGTATGCACTATCCTGCCTTGCGACCTCTCGCAATCAGTCTTCCGTGCAATTCAACCATCACGTCACTCCACTGCTCCTCTCCAGCTCCAACAAACTTGCCAATCCGTGTGGTTAGAAATTCAGTCACTTTGGGTACGTTAAAGTGTTCACCATACAGCACCTTGGCATCAGGTGCAATCATCACGTCGAGTGCTTCGGCGCTTCTTTGACCTTGGAGATCCAGCTTGATTTCAAGGCGAGTCTCAAGAGGCACGAGCAGCAGAGATGTTGTGATGGCTATACTTGAGTCGGATGTTTTCTCTACCGTCGTGGGAAAGGTAGCGTTTAGTCGGACAACTTGCGAAGAGACGAGGTTTGCCTTGTCCCAGGCATTTTGGACACTTTTTAGGAGGTGGGCAACCTTAGTGCGGCTATGGGGAAGCGCACGAACGTAATCTCGAATCCTCTGTAAGAAGAACTCCTTCTCTGTTGTCTTGGGAAGTGCATTCTGCTCTCGGTTATCAGCGATATACCAGAGATCGATTGTCGAGTTCGGTTGGTGCTCCTGGAACGCCGCGATATCAAAAACGATCTCAATCTCACGCCTGTAGGCCATCGATAGGACAGTTCCAGATATGCCGGTCACTGACCAGCCACATTGCTTCTCGATGGAATCAACTCGAGCTAAGACTGTGTTAGTCACTACTTTAGAGCACATTTATAAAGACTTACCTTTAAGGCTGTTGACCTCTGTGCCCGTCCAGCCACGGCATTCCTCTCGAATCTTCTCGGACTCTGCGATTTCATCGACACAATTCTGCTTCTGGGTGATCAAGTCCTCGACTTCAACTTCTGATGCTTGGAACTGCTCCCTTAGCTCTGCGATGCGCTTCTTCTTATATTCGACATCCTCGTCAAGAGACGCCAGCTCGTCGCGGGCAGCCTCGAGATCGGCAGGGTCACAGTCAGCAAGCTCCCGGGCGATCTCCTCGAGATTATTTCTTTCTTCCAGTAGTGACTTATAGCGAGCCACAATCGGGGGCAGCACGGAATCAAGGAGACTTTTCTGCTTATCCAGAAGCTCCTTGTCGGTTTCCATACCTTCGTCAATTCCTGAAAGACCTTCCTTCAATCCCTCTTGCAGTTTCATTCGCCATTCATACCACATGGCTTTGCTTAACAAGCGAGCGTGGTTCTTGACATTCATAAACTGCTTGTCCATCAGAGTCTTGATCTCAGGTGTGGCCGCCATATACTCCTTGAACAGAGGCGGGTTCTCCTCAAACGTGTCGGTCTCAATTTCCTTCACGATTCGTCGGCCTTCCGATATATACTTCTTCAGCTCACGGCATGAGTGCTGATAGAGTTCAAGCATCGGCACTGTGCAAGCTCCAGCGACAACACAACGTTCGAGGGAAAGGTCCTCTTCACCGTCATCAAGGAATCCGTTGTCAAGGGTTCCAGGAGCTTGCGTGTGACGACGCTTGGTTGTTGTCAGCTCCATGAAGCGAATGGAGGTCATGTTCAGGAAATCCTGAAGATGAATTCTGTCTCCGTCTTGGTCGGCCTCTGCCTCTACTTCCTCCTCCAGCTGTTCCGCATCTCTGATTGGGGTTTCATCGAAATTCACATGGTGTCCAGCCCTATCATCTTCAACCTCCTTGAATCTACCCTGATGCCTTGGCGTAGTTGCTGCATCGGGCTTCTCTGGTGAAGACAAGGTCGGTGTAGCAGTGTTTGGTTGCAGGCTTTGTCGGAACGAATAATTCAATCTTCCCGTCGTCTCCTCTTTGGAGGGCGGTTGTTGAAGTCTGACGTTCTTGACTGGGCTTCCTTGGTGACCTTTGAGTCTTTTGACACCATCGTTATCTCCTGGTTCATCCTCATCGTCGTCAAGTTCGTTAGGTCGCTTGCCGAGAAGGCCTTTGGCACTTCCTACATGAAGACTCTTGCGACCCCTGAGCGGCTTACGCTTAGGACTGAGGCTGTCAATCATTTCTCGTAGGTTAAGAGTGGCTTCGGCGCCGTCAGCTTCCCTCTGAAGAATCTTTCTGCGGTTTTCTTTATCTTCTTCCTCCTGTGCCTCACGGTCAATCTCTTGTGTCATCTCCTTGGGGTCTTCAAACATGACGCCACGCTTTCCCGGCACGAAATTTGTAGCCGTATCACCAATAGAGCCTCGTCGATCGAAAAGCGCAGCGACCTGTGGGGACCCAAGTCCGGCCCGGTCAGCACCAATTCCTGACAAGCTTCGTTGGGGTGTAAGTATGACTGTCGGAGTTCGGTTGCTGTTTCTAAAATTATTCTGGAAAAGACCTTGCTTGGGAGTGGACTTGACAGGCGATGGGGTCCTTGAACTAGCTCTTGTCGTCCTGACAGAAGATGGTCGCTTTGGCGAAGCTGAGCGAGGGTTTCGTTGTGTAGAGCGAGGTGTAGCATTCTTTTCCGATACAACTGAATCGAGTTGAGGTGTGGCTAGTTTGGTTGATTTTGGTGTTCTGGCCTTGGTTGACTGCGGAGTTGTTGTTGCTTTTGCAGGTGAAGGTGTGCGAGAAGTTCGGGAGTTTGCTTGAGGAATTGAGATTTTAGTACCAGTGATACTACGTGGAGCACTCCTTGGAGTCCTTGAGGGTCCGGGGCTTGGTGTCTTGGTCTGCTTATCGTTCGGTGTTGTTGGTTTAGCTTTTTCGTCAACTGCATTCTTGCTAATAGCGGCCTGAAGTATATCATCAGGACTATCTGCACTATCAGCCTCCTCTTCCATAACCCGCTTGCCCATGTTTCGTGAGCCACCTGTCGCTTTGCTGAGAATGCCCCCAATGGCGGTGGTCATATCCATACCCATTGTAGCATCATCTTCTTCATCATCCGCATCCTCATTGTCCTCTAGGTGGTCAGTCCCGGGTTTTGACAGGATCTGGCCAACTGCAAGAGTCATGTCCATGGGGGCATCATCATCATCGTTTTCGTTTTCAGCACGGTTGACCGTCCGCCTTCGAGAAGCAGCGATGCTCTTCTGCTTCTTTTGTGACAGGACTCCGCCCATTACAGTAGTGAGTTCCATCGACATGTCCTCGTTGCCGTCTGACGCATCATCTTGCTCGAGCGCTGGACGTTTGATACCACCAATTGCGGTTGTGAATTCCATGGTAGCCTCTTCCATTGGGGTGTCCTCCTCCTCTTCCTCTTCGTCAACATTGTGAGCGCTGGTTCTCTGGGGCTGGCTGACAATACCACCAAATGCACGAGTAACATCCATAGACATATCCTCATCCGGATTATGTTCTTGTGGAGATTGGGGTTTGATGATACCCCCTATTACACGAGTGACGTCCATAGACATATCCTCATCAGGGTCATACTGCAGTG
The DNA here is from genome assembly GCA_012932015.1 of Fusarium acutatum. NCBI lineage: Eukaryota > Fungi > Ascomycota > Sordariomycetes > Hypocreales > Nectriaceae > Fusarium > Fusarium acutatum. The sequence continues at coordinate 77,514 of JAADJF010000175.1, read as the reverse complement.
CAGGTTGGGGTTTAATGATACCGCCGACTGCGCGTGTCATGTCCATATCCATGCCCATGTCCATGTCCATACTCATGTTGGTTTCGGTAGCGTCCTCCGTTTCTTGCATTGCTTGGGCTTGCTGAGTCTGAGCTGGAGGCGGTAGATTTTCTTGGTCTTGTGCAGCAATGTTGTTTTTGTTCTCTTTGCCCCATCCAAACATTGGGATATATTCTTCGTCCTCGTCAAGGTCGTCATCTTCTTCATCTTGAAGTTGCTGATTGCCAGCTCTTCGCGCAGCCAGCCTCAATGCTTCATCGAGTGTGGATGACTCTCCATCAGAATCGACCGATCGATCTGAAGCAGCTGTTGTTCCGGTCACATCATCGACAGTCATCATCGTTCCATCGTCGGATTCGCTGCTATCATCGTCGCCATCTTCCTCAATATCCGCAACCTCTTCGACTGCATCTGCAGGTTCGGAATCTGAACTATAGAGCGTTGTCGCAGTGTCGTCTTCGGAGTTGTGGAAATTGACTGGTGGGAGTCCGGAACTTCGTCTCTGCTTCTTGACTTCATCGTCGCGTTCCTTTTGCTGAGCTGCGGCATTGGAAAACGCTGAGTTTCGCCTTGTTGAGTCGGTAGATGTCGTCGAGTCCTGGTTAAATTCAACTTCATGAAACGTGTGGAGAGTCGCCTCGGCAGCAAAAGATACGCGACGGTTTGCAAGAGATTTGCGACGAGCATCGCGACGCTCACGCTCCTCTCGTTCCCGAGCTGCAGCTTGCTGCTCTTCTTCTGTCTTGACTGCGATCTTGGAGCCGCTATTATCCGCGCTATTCGGAGTAGAAACTTCTTTTGTTGGTTCTCCAAAGTCAATTAGATCGGGTTGTCTCCGCCTCATAGGTGGTATTTCAGGTATCGGCATGGTTTGTTTGAGAATTGAGCGCGGGGCTCTTGATGGGACTGCAAGAGACTGAATTTATTAGTTATTACTGTATCTCTGGAGTAAACAATAATCATGTCTCACAGCTCGTCTGTTTCCGTTGGCTTTCATGAGAGCATCCAAGCCACCAGGACCTAAACTCTTGCTCCTCGACTTTTTGCGACTCGCGGCCAACGAGCTTGTGACGTCGACGGTCGCATTTTCTTTCTCGAACGCCTTATTAACATCTGTATGAGCACCGATTGATCTTCGCGTACGCCTTGTAGCAGGCAAAGTTGCATCGGCGGGCGCCATCATGCGTAATTGAGCTGTTGGGTTTTGTCGAGTCCAAAGTCTAACCCCAACATGAAGCGCGACGACGATAATGATAGTGGGCTGTGACTTTGGCTATCTCGCGTGTGTTTGTTTACTTTCGCTGCCAGGGGGGGGAGTGGGGCCAACATCGATCAACCTCAAATGACCCACTTTCGATCACAGCCATAATTGGCGCCTCCTCACGTGAGCCTGAGCCACAGCAGTTTTTGGAGAAGTCACGTGGGTGTCTGGCACCTCCCTCGCGAAAATTACAAGCCCTAATTATCCTTACCTAAGGAAGGCACGCAAAAATTGGTGTTATTTTCTCCTTCCGCCTAGCATAGCCAATATCAACCTCGCCTCACCCAGCTCAACCACACGCCATCTCGTTACGGTACCTGCCCGAGAAGGATAATTCAAGATGTCAGTGACAGTCCAGCCCAACTGCAGCGTCGAAGCCGAATGAATACACGATGTCGAAACCGAATGAGTCGCTAACCTTTGCATCAGGGCGACCGAGTTGACCGTCCAGTCGGAGCGTGCTTTCCAGAAGCAGCCTCACATCTTCCAGAACTCGAAGACCAAGACCAAGAGCACCCGACCGGGCAAGGGTGGCCGACGATGGTACAAGGACGTCGGTCTGGGTTTCCGAACCCCCAAGACCGCCATTGAGGGCAGCTACATCGGTACGTTCGACAGATTTTGAGATTTTGGGACTTGGAGGAGCACAGGAAAACGAATTTTGCCAAACGACGGGCACATGATCAACGACATCAATCGGCCTCGCTGGGAGGGATTTGCGCAAAGAAAATAAGACGTTGAGCGCATCACTAACATTTGGATCTACAGACAAGAAGTGCCCTTTCACCGGTCTCGTCTCTATCCGTGGCCGTATCCTGACCGGTACCGTCGTTTCCACCAAGATGCACCGCACCATCATCATCCGACGAGAGTACCTCCACTTCATCCCCAAGTACTCCCGTTATGAGAAGCGACACAAGAACGTTGCCGCTCACGTCTCCCCCGCTTTCCGTGTTGAGGAGGGTGACCAGGTCACCGTTGGCCAGTGCCGACCCCTCAGCAAGACTGTACGTTTTAGAACGAACGAACTGGTATCAGGGATGGTCGCTAACATGATTCAAGGTCCGCTTCAACGTCCTGCGCGTCCTGCCCCGAACTGGCAAGGCTGTTAAGAAGTTCTCTAAGTTTTAAGTTGGGACTTTCTTCTGGCATTTTTTTCGGCGTGATAAGCATCAGGAGAGATGGGAAGTTTCTCCTGAAGGGTCGGGCACCGGATGTTGCGTTGCAAATGATTGTGCTATAGATGCAATCGCGAATAAAAAAGGATTCACGAAGACAATTGTTTTGGGTTGATGGTTCAATTGGGCGTGATATGGCTAGGAAAAGGGTCGTCATGATCTCAAGATTACGTTCATACCTTTGACTATTCGCCGACCAAAAAATGCCAGTGCCGTGAGGAACTGTTGTTTGACCTATGTGATGCGGTTGTGTCTGTGGTGAAGATTCCAGTTCACGGTAGATGCAACTGAAGTTTGATGATGAGGTGCCAGTTCGCCTGAATAAAAGAAATAGTTATGACAATGATATGAATAATTCCCATCTGACCTAAGTGCTTGATATTATGATGTCGAACCAGCTGGAATCTTTGGATCTTATGAATTCAATCTTGCTTGATGAACTACAAAAAATGGAGTATGTATACAGTGCTTCGTACAGTGCATCGCTGAAATTCTTACCTCCACTTATCACAGTTGAAGCTATAGTTTTTGGAGTGTCAACTTCAAGTCCAGCTTTGAACTCAATTCCAACCCTTTTCCCGTAGATTGGCGCCAGTTTAGAGAAACAAACTTGCTGCAATGGGTTGGATATCTTCGGTCCTTGGTACCGACAAGTCGTCAGACCCTCTTTCAAAACTCGATCCAAGCCTTCGCGACTTTCTGGAGAAAGAATCTCCCCTCAAATACCCTTCGAGCCAACCTACGAATCCTCCTCCAACAAATCAGGAGCCCCGAAATGCCGATGCAGCAGCGACAACTACAGAACAACAGAAGCCAGTCGTACCTTCAGCAAGCTTGTATCAAGACGGTCGATATGCCCACCTCTGGAAGAACTACCAACCGCTCGCCGAGATTGAGGCAGAGACCGCAACCGATCATGAGAAGCTAATGAGCGTTTTGGAGGCATACAAGGAACGAAAAGAGGCCATTGGCAAGGCGGCATTGGAAAACTGTGCTGAATACCAAGAGGAGTGGGTGAATTGCATGAAGCATGGAAGCTGGGAGGATCAAATGCAGATGTGTAGGCATCAAGTTCGAAGATTCGAAAGGTGTTATACGATGCAATCAGTATGTGGGCCACATTCGCCTTACTCAACATCCCATTTCTAACTATGTTTTAGCGTTTTCTTAGAGCGTTGGGCCATGGGTCAGTGGTAGGCAGATCGCCTGAGGTGGAAGAGGATATCCAAATGCACGCCGACTCTCTTTATCAGCGAATGATCAAGCACGAGGAGGCAGTCGAGAAGGCTAAGGCAGAAGGACTGCCCGTGCCGGTCTTCCAGACAACATTGCCGAAGGCCAAGAAAGATGCGGTCATGCCCACTGAAGAACTTCAACAACAATGGAGAGAACAGCTTGATAAGCTACCAGCTGATGAGCGTGCGGTTGAAGAGGCTGCTCTTCGTGCCGATCTCCAGGCCAAGGCTGAGGTCGCCGGCAGCGTTCAGAAGATTTGGGATACACAGGCAGAGCAGAGGAAACAGCGACAGGCAGAAGGAACATCTACATTTGGAGATTACATTGCATCTTTGTTTGGGAAATCTGGGAAATAAAACGGCGGGACAAGGAAGCATATTGTACAATCCTGTATATTATGATGAGCAGACTATGGCATAGCTCTCCAGGCTGCATGACTCTATGTAAGACTACATGAATAAATGTACCAATGTAATGAAGGCGTTTTTGGTTGTTGTTTATTCTGATCTCGCATCAAACATGATATCTTAGCGTGATTTCCATGTCAAACCTCTGTATACACTGCAATAATTGTTCGCAATCAATGCGTCACCACCATAGTATGTACAAGCCTTGTAAGTATAGACAAGGCACCTGATTTTATTTAAACAGGCTGTAAGGGACCTATATATAAAATGATTATACTTTCTTCACATACTCCTCAGCTTTGATATTAAACGTCGTGCTACCCTGGAGCAGGAGATTAGACCTGGCAGATCTTTGCAGCTTGAGAACGATTTTGCGGACCTCCTGATATAAACGAAGTAGCACGGTTCCGTGGTCTAGTTGGTTATGGCATCTCGTTAACACCGAGAAGGTCCCCGGTTCGATCCCGGGCGGAACCAATCTTTTTTACCTTTTTTATGTCTTAAAGCACTGATATTATTTTATACTGCAAGTAGAAGGGAATAACAGTGTATACCTTAGCTTAAGTCTCCTTATACTTTATACTTATTTTTAAGACATAGTAGAAGGTTAATCTATATACTAGCTGATATGCCTTGGCAATGAAAAAATACAAGTTGCTTAAGTTGCATATGTCTTTATTTCTGCATTCACTTGTATTGTCTTTCGCCATTTAAATGGATCACAAGTAATTGTTTGTATATTGTTCTTGGACAGCGATATTATCTATTCTTTACCTTCATCCACCCACTCGTTCCCCGACGGGGGGAATTCTTATCGCTACCTAGCAAGTCTTTGTTGGGTTGATTTGTATCAACAACCTCTTCTTCAACTTTCCATGCATCATCGTCCAGAACTTCCCAGTCAGGGGCAGGCGCCTCACTGAGCAGCTTCTTCTTCAGCTTGTCGGCCAATTTCATCGGACCGGGAAGCTTGAATGTCTTACTGAACTCGGTACCTTCAGCTCCGCCGAGGTAGTAGAAAGTTGTGCCGTGGGAATATTGTCCCATGCGGCTGGCATGGGCATCGGTATCATTCTTGGATGCGCTGGGATCCTTCTTGTTAGATAATAAAGGATAGATGTTTCCACCAACATTTTGGTGATTTGTGAGGAGCTCGTGTAAATTGCGGCCCATATTGCAAATGTCTTCAAAGTGAGTTCTATCACCTATCGAAACACCTTGCGTACTGCAAGCCCAGGCGATGTTGTAGGCGAGCAGAGCCACACCTTCTATGAAATATGAAAAGGTTGCTGAATCTTCCTTGGCCAACAGTGCTGGTGGCTTGTCAATGAAAAGAGGTCTTGGACGTGAAACACGCTGGGACTCTATGTCTCCGGACTGAGAAGGATTCCCTGCTCCTGTCTGACTAGGAAATACCGGATCCCCAGATCTGTAAGAAGCAGAGAGATTGAAGATGGTTGGCCGTGGGTAGTCGCGGTGAGGAAGAGTAATTGCCGCAGGAAGACGAATTGAAAGATAGTGTGATACGAGCATCAGGATATGACAAATGTGGCTGAGAGATGTTGAAATCATCTCTGGTGTTGATGCTGTAAAGGAGTTAGTACATAGTCGAAATAGTCGTGGGAGAGCCTACAGTTCATTGTGGCCAAATCAACAACGGGGATCCCGCCAAGGTAATACTCATATTTGCCAGTAGAGCCTTCTTTAACACGTTCAAGTCCATATAGTCGGGCTGCCTCCATACAAAGAAAAGATCGTGTACGAGCCATATCGACAGCGCTGCGAGACCACTTATACCTAAGTCTGCCAATGTCCGTTTCTATATCCTTTTGCTGTTTCACTCTGCGCTCAACCAGACCACCAGACACAGCTGCAATATCCGACTTGCGACGAGAGAGCGCAGCTTTCCGGGCCTGGATCTCCTCTCTGGCAGCTTTGATGTCATTTCTGAGCTTATCGGCAGCGGCCAAAATCTGGGTCGTCCTATCTTCAGCTGTCCGTTGTTGCGCCTGTAGTGATTCTCTGTGAAACTTGTTTTGGGTGCTCGTCTCATCTAGTAGTTCGTTTATTTCATTTTGGAGACTCTCGTTTTGGAGGAGAAGTTCCACATTGCTTATGCGACCATCGAGAAGCGAGTTCCTGGCGTCCACGGTGCACAGAAAAGGAAGACGCTCTGGGTCGTGAATGCGATGACAGATATCGCAGTCCATACTGGCTTTGTATCTTTGCCACTTACGTTCAGGCAGTTGTCGCTATTTGTTGATCAAAGAAGACCAAGGGAAGCACGTTCAGCCTTCCGGAGATAAAACAGGAGAGGCGGGGCGCATCTTCGTAAGCCCGAGATAAGCGATTGAAAGTGAAAGTGAAAGTGAAAGCCAGATGACTTGTAGGTTTTGAGGTTGAAGATGGGAGTCACGAGTCGAGCAATGATAGTGACAATGTTGTGGCGCATGAACGTAAGCCACACAGGCAGCCAACCAAAAAATGCAGGAACACCCACACTTCAAGACTTCCTGTTAGTGAGCAAGTATATTTGATTCAGATACCTTAACTTCGCCATTTAGGTATCGGGAATCAGTCATCCTTCACTGAGCTCAGTAAGCTTTGACAGAGCAATCACCACTTTGTGGAATACAAGATCCAAGACCCCTTACCAACGTCTCAAGACAGTTGATCAGGCTGCTCATTCGACAGTGCTGCAAGTTCCTAACAGACACCCCTGTTGCTTGGCCGACAACACCCCTGGCGATTCAACGCGAAATGCCCGACATGGATACAGCACTTCCACTACAACAAGACGGCGAGAACAGTCACATTCAAGACGATATCAAGCCCACTGTCCCTGCTCCTGAGGAATCAAACATGAGCAACATCCAGAGACACCCGCACGCTAATAGAAGGACACCCGAACCTCAAGATGATCGACAAGCCAACAATTCTGATCCGCCAGATACCCCTGGTGTTTTAGAACCATTTGACTGGGATGAGTTTGAAGCGCGTTATGAGGCTGCTTTGCAAGAGGCAGATGAGCGGGAGCGGGAGATTCTGAAGGAGGCGGATGCTCTCTCAAAGGTGAGTTCTTCTGAGCAATGATGCAGACTGATGAAACTAACGTCTGGGGAGTACTTCAAAATCTGGGCTGCGTCAGCGTCAGCGCACGATGATGAGCGGGCAGCGAAGCGCCTGCAGACACGACGACGCTTTGTGAATCTCGCTGAAGACAAAATGGAACGGAAACAACAGCATTGTGAGCCCGACGTGCTTTTTATCCCATCCTTTGACCAAATATTGACGCTTTGCAGATGATCAAGTTGTGAGGGCCTTCGAGAGTGCTCTAGCACTTCTCAAGTCCCAGTGAGCCATCTATGGGCTCTGAGTTGATGGCTGAAGCTTTAACCAGCTCCATCATCAAACTTTTGGACTGCCTTCACACAACATACTTTGCTTGCCAGGCTGCAGGACATATTTATCTCTTTTTACACCGGATTAAGTTGATGCTGGTGCATTGGCACGTGACATAATTTCGGCCTGGACGCGTCTTCCGCCAATCTCGCCAAATCGCAAATCATGCCTGATCTCGCGTTAAAGAAAACAAGACATGCCGCAATCAAATAATGGAAGTACAACAAATGCGCAGGTAATACCCAGCATTTCCACCGTAAGTTACCCTGATACGCGCAGTTTGATACTTTTACTGACACTTCTAGAATGATCTTGTTGCTTTCCACGAATCCCATTTCTCGCACACAGCAGTCGCCGCCTTCGGATCTGAATTCGTAGACTCGCCAACCCAGGATCAAACTCAAGATGACGCCGTCGACGACACCTGGGAGGAGGACGACGATAGCCTGGGCTATTATCCGGATGGTGTAAAAAGGACTTTGACGGATGCGCAAATCGAGATATTTCGACATTCAGAACTCGAAACTCTGCGCAAAGAGAAAGAAAGAGCGAAACAGCTGGGTTTGAAAGAAACAGCGCCGTCGAGCGGCGTCATGGATTTGTGTGATGATACCCCTACTTCCACGCAAACCAAAAACATGACTTCCTTATTACCCACTTCCTTTCAGAGTAATAAGAAACGAAAGAAGAAGAAAGGCCTTCAGCGCCCTCGCCCCGAACCGAAACCAGACTTGCGCAAACGAACCTGGGACGTTGTGGACAAAGGGTTGGACTCGCTGGAATACGACTAAGCATGTTCCCTGGATGTACAAGGGATACTGCTTTTGGACTTTCGAACGTTACCCACCAAGAAATTTCGATTGTAAGTTGATCCTTCCTCCAGTGTGTTTGAACCTCATTATGATGAAAACCCTTGTATCGTCATCCTTAGTCGGATCGGGGCTGGAGGTGGACGACGTATTGGCTCTTGCTGATATTGACACCTCTGCAGCCCTGAAATGTCGAGCAATTAATCTTCTCTCTGAGATATGAGACTTTTATTCGTATTCTTCCTGGCAAGCAGTTTGTTTATGTTGCTAACCATGTTTGTGGTATAGCATACGGCGAATCCGGCCAGTTTGACAAGTTTCACAAGGCAGCTTGTACATATTATATGTCTTTCAGCGCCACTGAATAGATGAGATAGGCGCTTTGACTCCGGTAGATAGCAAGCCATGTATTTTGTTCGAGGCCTATTCGTGATGCACATGTGTTTGTTTGGTCCCAATATTGAATTCATCTTGTTGCTGGGGTCTAAGAAGAAATGAAAACAAGTATATTCGTGAACTACATATCTCTTGGAGGTGGGTCTATATATAATCTCGACCTACCCTGGACTTAGCTTCCTTGAACATAAGATAATTATGTTTGTTAAGATGGTGACAAGATGTTCATAAAGTAACATTTATTAGCACACTGACCCTTTGGCCTTGGATAGCCTAAGCACTTCACTGTTTCTGTGATACCTGGAAGTCTTTTTATACTGTATAGGTTAGTAGCTGTTGTCAATAGAAAGTGAATGCCAGAAACAAACAGCCATGGCGCATCTATTCAATTTGGATCCTGTGCAGGCCACCATCTATTTGCCTTGTAATTGACTTGGAGGCACTCGTGCCGATTCGACAGTGTTATCGCGGGGCTGCTGATAAGCGCTACAGCGAATCACAGACCAGCCCGCCCGCCAAAATAACGGGGCAAATCTGGGCTGGGCTGGACCCGACCTGAAATGCCATCCCACCTTGATTTTGCAAACCAAGTCAAAGCAGGTCCAGCCTCTCCTCTTCAGCCTCTTAGACTAGAGACCTTGGGTTGGGCTAGATTAGATATACGACTACCTCGGCCTCAACCTCTCATCTTCAGCATCTCTATCGCTCCGACCGTCATCGACGCCCCGCAACACCATCTTCTTCCACCGCCAGTGTCGCCTCCCTGCGACGGTCTCGATCTCTGCCCATCATGGCGCGCGTCTACGCCGATGTCAACCAGAGCATGCCCCGCAGTTACTGGGACTACGACAGTGTTAACATCAGTATGCCCTCACTCCACGTGAGAACTCCCTTGACAACGAAGCTGATAACCATGTAGGCTGGGGGGCTCTAGAAAACTACGAGGTCGTCAGAAAGATCGGTATGTCGTCGTCGTCCATTTCGTTGCTTATTTATTGACCCCTTGTGTCTGTAGGTCGTGGAAAGTACTCTGAAGTCTTTGAAGGCATCAATGTCGTCAACTACCAGAAATGCGTCGTCAAGGTCCTAAAGCCTGTGAAGAAGAAGAAGATCAAGCGCGAGATCAAGATCCTCCAAAATTTGGCCGGGGGTCCCAATGTTGTTGCCTTGCTTGACGTTGTTCGGGATGCGCAGGTTGGTGCCAACTTTCTCAACTGACATCGCAATATGTAACTGACCAACCGCAAACAGAGTAAGACGCCGTCACTCATTTTCGAGCACGTCAACAATACCGATTTTCGAAGCCTCTACCCCAAGTTCAATGACATCGATGTCCGGTTCTACATCTTTGAGCTCCTCAAGGCTTTGGACTTCTGCCACAGCAAGGGTATTATGCATCGAGATGTTAAGCCCCATAACGTTATGATCGATCATGAGAACCGAAAGGTTGGTCATTCTGGCATGACATGTCTGACGTAGAGCCCACTGACAGTTTCCAGTTGCGTCTCATCGATTGGGGCCTGGCCGAATTTTATCACCCCGGTACCGAATACAACGTTCGTGTGGCCTCTCGCTATTTTAAGGGTCCAGAACTGTTGGTCGATTTCCAGGAGTACGATTACAGTCTCGACATGTGGAGCCTGGGAGCCATGTTTGCTTCTATGATCTTCCGAAAGGAGCCGTTCTTCCATGGGAACAGTAACTCGGACCAGCTTGTGAAGATTGCAAAGGTTCTTGGTACTGATGATCTGTTTGACTACATCGATAAGTATGAAATTGAACTGGATGCGCAATATGACGACATTCTCGGACGATTCCAGAAGAAGCCATGGCATAGCTTCGTCACCTCGGAAAATCAGCGATTTGTTTCTAATGAGGCCATCGATTTCCTCGACAAGCTACTGCGATACGACCACCAGGTTTGTTTATAGCTCCAACATCTCCTATCTGATCTAACATTTGTGTAGGAGCGTTTGACCGCCAAGGAGGCGCAAGCGCACCCCTACTTCAACCCCGTCCGTGATCCCGAGGTTTTCAAGCAACACCTTGCAGCTGCTAATGGCGCTGCCAACAAGTCTTGAGAGTGCTTGGAGTCGTAGCTCTCCAACACTCATCATCTCTGGCGATCCATCTCGTGGCAAACCTTAACCATGATACCCTGGACTGGCGGTTACTGCTTTCCTTTGTCGGTTTTCCATCCCTGATAGGATACACCCATACTGGGAAGAGAATATCTCAGCCGGATCCGCCTCGATCCTTTCCGCCGTGAAAGCGCGCTGACTCAGTGGCTCTGTGAGATGGATTTCATGAGAATGGAGCTGTATGAGAATATCCTACAGCCTTGGCATGGCGTATGATTCAAACGGTTCGGTGTAGTGAGGAGAAGCTTGCCCGACATGCCGCATCATCTCGGACGTTGTTACAGGGGCGATGTGGAATGAGACAATGTGGTTTCGGCGTTCCAGGTTCAGGGGGGTTATAGCACGTTGAGATCGAGGGCTAATCTAATCACCAACACTCTTAACCTTTTTTTTTAGCTTGTAGTTGGAGGTTTTCATGCTTTTGGGTCAGCTTTTCTCGAGTAGCGTAAGCATCAAATAAAACCACAGCGCTATGTTTGCTTGTTGTATATTGATTGCCACAAGGCTTTATTATCTAGAGTCTTCTCTACCAAAAGTAATTTGTGAGATCAGAACGACCATTCATATACAAGAGAAGCAAAAATCTCGGCCACAGTGATAACCGTCTATACCACAGGTTCGTAACGTGCCCCCGGGTGTCTTAACAGTGTTGATAGGACTGGACATCTCATGGAAACGCTTTCTACTGGGTGTCCGTTGGACTTCTCTGTTTAGGGCACTTGCTCGCCAAATCCTCTTTGTTGAAGGACGGAGGCTTGCTGTCTTTGATGTTGATTTGACTCTGCGCGCTAACTCATCCCGAGACTCACCGGTGTCTGATTCCGAATCCGATACAAATGACAGGAGGGATCGACGTGATGATGGTGCACGAGTAGTACGAATGGAAGCATGACGAGGGGTGTATGGTTTGTGAGAGCTTGAAGGGGGTTCTGTAAGGGGAGTCCTTGTGACCTTCGGCTTCCGCGGTGTTGATGCCCCTTGAACCATGGTATCTCGAGGCAATTCGGGCAGAGATTCGTCATAATGTGCAGCTTCGCCTTGAGGAGGTACATAATCAGAGGAGTTGTCGTCAAGACGAGACCCACTATCATCAGAGTGATCGCTGAAGTTAGGAGGTTCTTCAACATGGACGGGCGAGGAAGGACAAGCGGTAGACGACTGCTCGTCTCCGACGGTTATAACGGTCTCCAGTGCTTCCATAGGCCCCTCCGGAATTGTATTTGGTTCCTGCAACAGCCCGGATGGCGTCAGACGTACCGACTGTTCCTCCTGGTCATCTAAAACATCCTCATTGGGTTCTGTTGACTCGTTTGTGCTGTTATTGGAATTTTGGAGCCTTTCCCATGACCGCCGAAGCTTGATGGTATCATCTGAAGTTCTAGCTTGTGATTTATAAGACACTGGGCTCTTGGGTTTTGTCTTGAGAAGCCACTTGAGTTCGCTCGTTAGATGACGTGTTATTGGACGTTCTTCAGTCGCTGCATCACCATGATCTGATTCTTGTAAGGCTTCTTCATCGCGATCCGGACAATCATGGCCCCTCGTAGCATATGTCGAGTGATCTTTGGGCCCAGCTTCAATATCGGGATTCGCAGGATTCGATTTCTTTGGCGCTCCAGCATCATGCTGTTGAGGCGCCGTCGGGCCCCTTGTTGTGACCTTGGTACTTGAAACAGTATTATTTTGAACCTTGCGTGTTGAGCCTTTGGGTCTTCCCCGCTTGCGCTTGGGAGGCTCTATAGTCTGGCCCTGCATATCGCCAACTGTAGGCTCAACTATGGGCGCTGCTCGTTGGTTGGGTTTTGGCGAACTACTCGCAACGTAGACAATGGGCTCAGCGCTTCGAATTCGATCATCTGTTGGCATGAGTGGCGATAGAGGTTTTCGGGTTTCTACCTGGCGTTTTGGTGCTCGGATCCTTGAAAGAACAAGAGGAGCTTCGTCGTCTGAAAGCTCCATGCTGGGAACGGTAGGTACATCAGAAGCATAGAGTCTGTCGTTGCCCACCTTGCGCTCCGGTGCCTCAGGAGCACTGCTGTTGAAAGAGGTCGCTGTGTCCTGTGAATCTGGCACAACCTGCCTTTGGGAGGTCGTTCCCCTTTCGAGTGCTGTTGTTCCCAACGCATGGCCTTGAAGCTCCTCCGAGGACGAGGCACACTCATCGCCGACATGATCGACGCTCTCGAAGTCTTTGCGAATGACTGGATCAGCCTTGTATAGCTCCACCCTCAACCTCTGGCCTGATTTCTGCCATTCTTTGGCGTCGTCCCACGAGATCTTGCCCATATACTCAGTTTGCTTCCTCGCTCGGCCAGACCGTCTCCGACCAGAATCGTCTTCTTCGTCGTTTTGTTGGGGCACTTTCACAGCATTTCCATTGGTTTCTCCCAGTGCCCTTTGTGAATGTCGATGAACCTCGCCCTTCGCAGGTGATTCTTTTGTTGGAAGGACAAGACTCGCCTCAGGGGTCGACGCTACCTCAGTAGTCTGAGAGAACATCAAATCATCGTCTTCGTCGGTATCATTTATAATTCTATCAGGGGCCAGACCTTCCTGATTATCGCCCGACTGTTCCTCAGACATGGATTTGTGATGGTCATCTGCAACTGCCTCCTCTTCCGTACGAGAGCTGATAGGGTGTCTGCTCATTGCCTGCTTGGAGGATGCTTTCATAGAACCAGCCCGCTTCGTCTTCTTGGCCCGGTTACGACTCCAAATCGACGTCTGTCCGTTATGGGTAGGGAAGTCGTATCTGCCTCCGGTGAACCAAGGTCCTGGCATACTCGGCGGCATGCTGAAATATGGAGGAATATCGTCCCGACCCCAGGCTTGCATGGGAAAACCGTGCATCCCTCCCCAGGGCCCAAATCCTGGAGTTGGCCCGAACCCAACTGACGAACCTAGTCCATAGGATGGAGGACCAAAGTGAGGTTCACTGGCATGCAACATGGCGTTATCAGTTTGCAAGGGATGCATGGTCGTATCCATATCAGCTTGTAGTGCTTCCCGGGACACTTCGCTGTGAGTCCTTTGGCTCGTTGGCGCGCCTTGTTCTGCAAACGTTGGTGCTTGTTTGTTCTGATTGTCGCTCTGAGAATGTTGCACTCCTTTGACTGGTTCTTCGTCATCGGAATATCCATCTGTAAGGTCCTCGAGCAGAACTCCCTCATCTTCGTCAATATTACTGTTGCCCTCCATCCATAGTCCTTCAACGTCTCCCTCATCACGCATATTACGCAAATGACCGTTGTTAACCACAATTTCTCCAGTGTTCATGTCGATTTCGTCGCCAATACCCTCAAAGTCCCGGCTGTATTTTTCGATAATATGAGCCATTGTGGCTTGCAATTTATGGTCAGCATTCGCCCGCTTGAGCGCAAGCTGAATATCAGGGTCTCGGCGCATCCTAATCTCTTGAGGATGTGAGGCAAGTTCGTCATCGTCACTTTCATCTTGAACCTCTTTTTGAGCTGAAGAGCCCTGTCGCCTTTTCTTTGTCGGTGGTTCCATTGTCACTATGATCGTAACGAGCCCTGAGGAATCTCTGTCGACATTAAATCATGCATGATTTTGTGGCATGTTCTTTATGAGGATGCATGGTAGCTTTCCATTTGATGGCTCCTGCATTCTTTGATGACGATGTTTCGTTGGAGGAGCAACTGAAGGGTCTGGACGCGCTGTGACGCGCCATCAGGGGCCGTGCATCGCGTAAAGTACTTGGATCCATGTGGATCTTATCGATCAATTTGGTGGGGTTCACTACCTACAGCTTAATGCAAACCATCCATCCATTATCATGTGGATGCTATCGACCTTTGATAGCTTCATGTGACCTTACGAAAGAACCTGAGAGTCAGGCTTAGTTGTGATAGCTCTTTCTTTGTAATTACTTTCCTTTGTTTACTCTGTACTTGTTGTATAATGAATTATATACTCCGTAGCTTAAACTATAGTAAGTTTCTCCTGTCATTTTGTACCCTGTGATCAACTGCGCATTGGCTCGTGGCGCCCAGTGCTAAACATAACCCGACGTCACCGCTAAGACATCCACCACACCTTACTCTGTCCCTTTCTTTACTTTCCCTACCTTTCCCACCAACGGCTCGACACTCTTATCTTAAAAAGCTCTGTACAGCGTATTCGTCCAGCAACCGGTTTTGAACAATGCCTGCCCGTTAACCCAAGTATGAACTGCCAGAAATGCCGCCAGCCTCTTAGGCTGGACGGATCCCTCGAGGACCTCAACCCAGCCGCCTACGATGTGCTTGTTTGTATGTGGCCTGATCCTTTTTCTGCGCATGTATCTGACCTTGCTCGCCAGCATCTACATCTCCCCAAACTCTTAAGAAATCATCTGTGACGAGCCCACCGATTACGCAACCACAAGAGCAAGCGCGCAAGTCTCTATACGAAACGGTCTCAAGAAATACCGGGCCACCGACGTTCAAGCGCAACCATGGAGGGCATCCCCGCGATTCCTCTATGTCTTTCGTTTTATTGTCAGAGTCCCAGATGACTCACCCGAGTCAGCCTACAGAGTCTCCCGCTATGCCAACACCATTGCGCCGTGCCAGCTCTGCCAGAAGTGATGGGGATAATGTCGACGCGCCTGTTGGAAACGAGATGGATAGGGTCAACCGACTTTTCGAAATTCTATCTGCGCGATCCGATATCGACCACCCTATCTGCGTTGAATGTACGGAAATGCTTGTTGAGGGCCTACAGAAGAAGCTAGAGGTTGCTTCACGCGAAAGAGATGCCTATGTTAAACATCTGAAGGAGGCGAAAGCAAACAAACCAAGCGAAGAAGACATGAAAGCTCAAGAGGAAGCGCTGAGAAAAGCTGAGCAGGATAGAGCAACAGCTATGGAAGAGCTGAAGAAGCTAGAGTCGGAAAAGACTTCCTTAGACGAGGAGCTTGTAGCTCTTGAGGAGGAGTCGCGACAACTTGACAAAGAGGAGGAGAAGTTCTGGAGGGAACGAAACGAATTTGCCACCAAGATGGGTGAGTTTCAGGCGGAAAAGGACAGCATCAACGCCAAGTACAGCAACGACTCCCAGCTCCTAGAAAAGCTGCAGCGATCTAACGTATATAATGACACCTTTTGTATCAGCCACGATGGGAGCTTTGCGACAATCAACGGTCTTCGGCTTGGACGTCTCTCTAACAAACCGGTAGATTGGCCAGAAATCAACGCCGCATGGGGACACGCACTGTTACTCTTGGTTACCGTTGCGGACAAACTTTCCTACAGATTCGATGGATATGACCCACAGCCTATGGGAAGCACGTCAAGAATCATCCGATACGAAGTACCGAGCCCTTCTTCCAGTCGAATAGGTAGTCGAGCTGTCAACGGACCCCCAAAGAAGCATGTACTCGAGTTGTACAGCTCTGGAGATATGCCTCTAGGATTAACCTTCATGCACCGACGCTTTGATAACGCCATGGTTGGGTTCCTGGAGCTTGTGCGACAGCTGGGTGCGTATGTGCATAGGCAAACAGATGCAACTGGTACACCTCTTAGCTTGCCATATAAGATTGACGGCGACAAGATTGGTGATGTCAGCATCAAACTCGGCATTGCGCAAGACGATGGATGGACGAAGGCATGCAAGCTGACATTGACGTGTTGTAAGTTTCTGCTCGCGCACGCCAGCAACGTCACCTCCAACGCAAGAAATGGTGGGAACTGAATAAGTTCGCTGCTAGTTGATTGAAGGAACTTGGGGTTCTCTGAGTTGGGCTTCTTGTGTCTTCCTTATGTACTTAAAGTGGTGGAGTTTTGGACAAGCTGGACGGCGTTATGGGGTGGAAATTGAGCATAGAGGCTGCGCCTATTCGGTCGTATAGAATCATTTGGCATCATGAATAGCAATGAGCTGAAAATAGTTTTTCTGCCTCATTTCTATAAAGAGAAAGAACGCAAAAATTCAAATTGTTTGTTCCGGCCCATGTCAAACGAGAGTGGTTGGTGCTTTCTTGGTAAGGTAGTCACCCGTTGCTAGCACGTCTACTCCATACCTACTTTCTATGTAGAGGTTCAATGTTCACTCTATGCATAACTAAGGTAGGTACCTACGAAGGCCTATGGCTTCCTATTGTGCTTGTTCAATACATACTTGGCAAGAGGCGAAGCTAAATCAGGAGCTCAGGCAGTCACTTATTCTTCGTGATTCACGCTCTCGCTACTCTTCTCCTTTTTAACCCTTACATCCACAACAGTTTCCCAACTTCTTCAACCTGAAGCATCCTCTATAAAGCACTCAAAATGGGCAGTTGCGCTCATTGTGGCAAGGCTTCAACCGTGGGGTGCTCTCATTGCGTCGGAGCTCCAGAATACCACGACGGAGATGCTGTCACTACCTTCTGGTGCAGCCCTGAATGTCAGGCAGCTCACGAGCCAACTCATCAAGAGTATTGCTACAACCTACAACGACGCAAAAATCTTTTACGTACGACCAAGCTACTCAAATCAGCACTTTTGGCGTACAAGGAGGTTGTGTACGATATTCATGTGACAAGAATCGAACATGACGAAGACAACGGAACTCTAGTCCTCACACACACTCCGAATCGAATTGAGCGCCATCCTTTCCCGAGCCGCCTCACAGGTATTGAAGATCACAAACAAGCTGCTCTTCTAGTAAACCAGTGTACTATGTCGATTTCTCTCCTTGGTCCGATGGCCAGGGGTCTCTTGGCCGGTAGGTCAAGCCGTTTATTGCGATCCAGGGGTCATCCTGCTAATGGTTATCGATTAGGAATTGTCTCTCGAATGGATGTCGCCGTTGTTGAAATTCAGAATCCTCCCCTCACTATCAAATTTCACCCTCCTGATGGCATCATGACAGACCGGAAGTTCCATGCCATTATTGAAGCGACGTTGGACTCATCAGGGGAACGATGGCTGATCGACGTCACAGGCTGTCAATATGGCTTCCGGGATATTCTGCTTCCACTCGAGAAGTACATTGCACAGAACAACTGCTCCTCATATGAGCTGTTACAGCCTTACGGTCACACTGAAACCACCGACCAGGACGAGCTTCCACGCTCACCTTTGATCATACTCACAAGAGGGCCTAATGAGCAACAGTTGGCAGACATTGAAATTGAGAAAGGTTATCGTCGACACTTCGCCGCTCTAGTTCGCGCAGTAATCAATCAAGGAATGACTCAGGGGTCTGACGCTCAATTTGCAGCCACTCTGGATGAACTGGTCCACAGAGTGATCACATATATGTCAAGTTATCAACCTCAGATGGGGGCATACCAGGAGAGCATTATGCACTGAGAGCTCTCTGCTGGCTTACTTGGGTCCAGATGGGTCTGCGGGAGCACATAGATAGTTTCGATGGTTGGCTGCATAAGTAAGGAAGCCCAAGGCTTACTACGGGGCATTTTGGAAGGCGGTGCAACCTCGTGGATGGTAGCCTACTTCTGCACGTAACCAAGAATTGAGACTTGATTCCTTTCTCAATAAGTCGAAAATGATTTGCTTATTTCAGAAATCTTTTGAGTATGAAATGAGACAGCAACCTCAAATCAAAGCGAAAAATGCCTAATATCGTCTAAGGTCTACTGGTCCCTGGAGTGAATGACCTGTTTGGTGGAGTAATGATCTAGGAGCTTATGTACCCTCACAATAGCTTCACACTACAAATCCCCACACATCAAACGACAGATCCACTTTTGACCCCCAGCAATGCCGCTTAAGGCTGCGTAGGGCTGTGCTGCAGCTGGCATGCCAAATATCTCCACATCACTCCAAGTGCTACACCCAGGGAGCAACAAAATAGACAGCGAGAGGGGATGCCAAAATAACCTCGTCAATGACCACCCTAAGCTTAGGCAATTTGAGCAAGCTTGCCTAAATCTTTCTATTATCTCGAATTGAGGTCCTAGGGTTTCTTGCCTCCCTATAGGCTATTCCAGAACTGTGTTACACTTGCTCGAGGCAAACAGCCCGGGGCTTGGAACTAGGCGTTGCTGCCTTGACTGGTACCATAGCTAATGATAGCGGAACTTCTTGATTGGGTGAACTGTTTCTCAATACCGTGATAGGCCCGTCACAGCTTACACAGCTTTGTCAATTGCTCTATAAAGCAGACAGGATGCTCACGGTTTCTCCCCTGGCCGGCTCATTCTCTTACCTTCAGACTCTCTTGACATAACTGTCTCTTGATTCCTGTGACTTTCGTATCTCTCTATCAGCTTATTTGTTCTTCAGAATCGTCATGGATACTCCTCAGCCTCATGAAGTCAACATCGTCGAGGGCGATGACACCAGCTCCATCGTGAGCTTCGAGGACATCCCCCCTAGGTCCAGGCCAAGATATAGACATAGTCCGCCCATGGCCTCTATGCCCAGGGTGTGCCCAAAAACAGAAATCCTCAAAATAGATGGCAAAGTGCCAGACGTCCTTCATGTGGTCAAGTATCTCGGTTGGCAAAATAATGTCATAGAATGTCAGTTTTCAGCCATATATTCTCTATGTTGATATTGAACTAACCGTATGATAGGCCGTCAGAGTGACGTTGCTTTCAAACATGTTCCCCCATATGGATTCAATGGCGATATCAACCTCGTTGTCGATGACGATGCAACTGGAGATGAGAAGCCCGTTATCGAGATCATCACGAAGGTCTTACCCCGGAGCCGATCCCCCATCCCTATCCACCGTCGGTCTCGAGGTCCTCGAGACCAGGAAGACAGGCCGATTACTGAAGCATTCGAGAACATTGATTATCGCTACGACAATCTCTTTCCCGATGAAGGTCAAGATCCCGAAGTTCCTGGTCCAGAAATTTCCCGTCCTTTCATGATCATTCATTCAGATCACCTTATCAATGCTCTCAAGGCTGTAGTAGCCTACTATCCTTACGTCAGCTTTGACGGCAAGCCTGTCAAGATCAATGCCCCTTACCGGGTCCTCTACCATCATAGACAGGAGCTCGCCCGTTACAAGGATAACCAACCATTGGCCCATGATCCTGACTACGCCGCAACTACATCAAAGCATATCGACGTTCTCCTCAAGTTCCTCGACGATAACCTCGGCGATGAGATCCGTCGTGAGGAGGAGCGTCATCAACTTGCTACCCCTAGGGCTACCTTTGATCTTTTTTGGCTTCTGCTCAAGCCAGGTGAAGTCTTCTACGCAAAGCGCTATGATATCTGGACCCCATATGTCATCAGTAGCGTTACCATTGGACAGGGAAACAACAACTCCTGTGATGTGTATAACATTAATTGCTGGATGCTAGAGTCAAATGGTACAAAAGTCAATCGCTTCATGTTCAGCTACAACCTCTCTCCCTGGCTTGGTGAGCAAGCCATCGGGAGCCTTTCTATCATTCCTGCAGCTTTTTGGCCGGAAGACCTCGAAGCTCAAGGTGGAATGACAATGAAGGAAAAGAACATTGCCCTAGGCAAGCTCTATTGGGAGCTTTTGAAGCGACCAACTTACATGGATTATGAGGGACTTCTTGTGAATTCTGGGCCCAGCAACAGACAATGCCGTGGGCCAACCGGCTTCATGTGCGGCCGTGTTATATGTGATGCCCCCGGGTTTGATACATTTTATAATCAAGGACCCGATAACATGCGTGGAGGTCGCTACCACCGCATCCCGGTTTACAATGAAACCGCGCCTCCTTCCAAGGACCATCTTCCCAAGGATCTCCCGCGATGTGGCTGCGATGCCTGTATGGCAAACCGCCCAAGCTATAGTACCGAAAGCCCGTATCATGGATTCGAAGACCTTGATCCTACCCAAGACTCTCCCCCAGATAGTGACCTCTTCTATCTTGTGTGCAGCAAGACTATGCCAGGATTCCTCCTTGGCGACCGACGATGGGGTCACTTAAACATCGCCAACCTGAAGCAGCTGAAGACGGACAAGGAAGCTTTCAAGTATCTTGTTCTTGATGATGAGGTCAAGATGACTGTCAAGGCCTTGATTGGAAAGTTTGCTGCTGACTTGGGAGACGGGAAGCTGTCCCCCTGGGGTAATGACTTTGTGAAGAACAAAGGAGAAGGCCGAATCTTCTTGCTCCATGGTGCACCTGGCGTTGGAAAGACGTGCACCGCTGAATGCGTCGCCGAGCTCACCAATCGGCCTCTTATTTCACTTACCAGTGGCGATCTCAGCGTCGATTCGTTCAATGTTGAGGCCAACTTGAGCTACTTCCTTGAGCTTGGTCAACGCTATGGTGCTCTTGTCCTTCTTGATGAAGCGGATATCTACCTCGAGCGCCGTCGCTCTAAGGATATTACCCGGAACGGCCTTGTATCTGTGTTTCTTCGGGCCCTCGAGTACTATCGCGGAGTTCTCTTCCTGACGACCAATCGTGTTCAGTCATTCGATACTGCATTCCTCAGCCGTATTCATGTCGCATTGCATTACAAGAGTCTTACTCACGAGGACTGTGAGCGCATCTGGACTCATAACTTTGATCGCTTGAACCGAGATTCAAACGGTTTGATCCATGTTTCTGGTGCGGCTCGCGACTTTGTGTGGAACAGCCAGGATGTTCGTAGTCTGAAGTGGAATGGGCGAGAGATCCGCAATGCCATGCAAACAGCCCTCGCTCTGGCCGAGAATGAGGCTCAAGAGGAGAATTTGGAGCGGGTTACAATCAGTGAGAAGCATCTCAGGGCAGTTGTGAAGATGAGCCGTGGATTCCGCGACTACATCAAAACTGCAGTCCCCCTTGAGGGATTTGAGAAGACTCTCAACGATTCCGACGAGGAGTGAGACAATGAGACTCAAATTCTCTCTTTTTATGTGTGTGGTGGTGATTTTATTGCTTTGGTTAGACGATACATGCAGTGAAGGCAATCTGTTTCGCAGGCTCAGCGTCCATTCAGGAGCCTCTCTATTAGTACTTTAGTAAGTAACGATTTATGACCTCCAGATTGAATACAAATGAACTTCATGATTTAAATAAAGCTTTGTGACGATAGCAAGATGTAATCGGAGGGATACAGATAAGTGCGATTTACCCTACAGGGTCTTCCATCACCTCTACCAGAGTCTACTAAACTTAGTAACATATTATACAAAAACTGAAGTTTACGACAAGCTATGGATATTAGTAGATTAATTAATTGTTACTTATAAAATAAGTTATGCATTATTGTTCATACTTGTTGATACATGTGTCTCAAAATCTCGCTCATCTGTCCCACGTCAACAGCATCCACTGCCCAACGCTCCAGTGTGTGTA
The DNA here is from genome assembly GCA_012932015.1 of Fusarium acutatum. NCBI lineage: Eukaryota > Fungi > Ascomycota > Sordariomycetes > Hypocreales > Nectriaceae > Fusarium > Fusarium acutatum. The sequence goes on along the minus strand of JAADJF010000175.1, from coordinate 55,409 downwards.
TTGCAAGTTCAATAAGCATCTGCCACTGATCAGGAGGATGAATTCGGTATGGATTAGAGGCAGCAGCAAGAACAATACATGCGCTTAGGAAGATCTTACGAGATATTAGCCATGTACCGCCATGACGCCCTTGGAAAGAGAGACGATGGATCATTTTGGCGCAGATATCGAGTTCTTTAAGCGCAAGGGTGTGCACTTGAGGAAAGACAGGATCATCTTGAGGACAGTGCAGCAGGTAATAAAAGATAGGGCGAAGCGTATACTCTTGCCAGAGGGATGCCCTGCCTTGAAGAGCAGATGCAAATTCCTCTTCTGGAAGTTTATCTTTTTCAAACTGAACTGCAGCAGGAAGATGGTAATGCCTGAAACTCGGCGCGTTAGCTTTGTATGTCACGTCAAGTCAAGGAGAAACTCACCACTGCGATATCTGTTGCTCAGATTCATGGTACTGACGAATCAAGTATGTTGGGTGCTTCATCCAATACTCTTCCCCATTTCTGTACAAAAGGTTCAAGGTCTCGTCGACCGTACGCCGTATGGAAATTTCGGACAGGTAGTAGTACCACCCTCGCTCGTCGACAGAGCGTTGCTCTTCATCCTGATCGATATGCGAGCCTTCGCTTCTTGGAGTCTGCCCAGTTCCAGCTAATAGGCCTTCCGGGGGTGTTGGAAGCGGCTCTGGGTATGAGAAACTCTCGAGGGCACTTGGTCGCAATCCTAGTTCAAAGACAAGCTCACTGCAAACGAATCAACACTCAACTACCGAATTTATTGGTGGTAAATACTGACCTTTCTGCTCGAAAACAGGTCCAGAAGAGTCTCTGCTCTAGATGATAGTCTGCTGGGTTGTTTTGCCGAAAAGGTACCCGGGGTCTTTCACCACGCTGGCGCAGATGAATCTCCAGACGGGAACAGGCTTGCTGAACGTAGTACCACGCCCTCAACGGGCGAAAGGCAAATTTCTCGAAGATGGTCGCCAAGACAAAACACTGAATATCTTCAATAGTATTCCCGAGAAGACCCATCCTCTTTTGCGCTGCTGCATAGTATGGTTCAGCCCTGGGGCCCTGGTCGGGGTCGTCTCTTTGTCGAAGCTGCTCCCGAGTTGGCGGGACAAAATACTCATTTGGCTTTATCCAAAAACCAGTATATTCAGCCAGAGCACATGACAAAAGCTAAAATTGTTAGGTTGATAGTATATGAAGAGAGGTGGCGGGCTTACAACGAGGCAGGATGGAGTGTCCCATTTCAGACCATTTTCTTCTGTAGCACGAGCATGCCTCATGAGTTGCTGCCCGTCCAGAACCGGATTTCGGGGATGCACATGTGCAAGAAACTTTCGGCACAGGGTGACAAATGAGGATTCATCGATGCCCTTCCCAGTACTATTTGGTTTTTGTACACTGCTTTCTTTGTATCCCGGACTTAGTGGGAACGAGTCAATGTCACGGGCATCGCTCGGGATAATGTTGCTCAGTGCCGGCCATTGAAGCAAGGATTCACAACGTAGAGCAGCAAATGGAAGTCGTTCAGATTCGTGCGGTTGCACTTGTGATCCCTTTTGTGTTTCGTATTGTGCACCCGCAGAGAACCTTGTCCATGGACTGCCAGCTGCAGGTGTTTGGGGGGCTTCGGTATTAGTGAGCATAGGCTCAACATCTGAGAAAGGTCGAGGTGAGTCGTTGCTTTTCTGGAGTATCTCCTTTATTTCATCCAGGCGGTCCAGTATCTGACGATTTGAAACTGCATCTTCCACCCCCTCATCTCCCATTTCAATGTCTGCGTCTAAATAGATGCACTTGGCTCTATGTCGCACACAAAAGCCACATGCTGGACGAACATTATCGCACTTTGTCTTACGGACACGGCAGAATTGACAGGCTGTCACAGCGCGTTTCCTGCGAGTGAAGTCGATGGTGGTCAGCCGCCGCTGTCGTTTACCCGATCCTTGGGATTGAGCATCATCGTGGACTTGACCGTCTTGGGTGGTGGGTTCTTCCGGCGAGATGCAGGAGAAGCCCGGCGATGTTGCAGATGTGGTCGGTAACACGGTTGTTGTACTGTCTCTTCTGATGGGCGCACGAAGGTTGAATGAGTATGACATTGGGATCCGAGAGTTTGTGCCGGTCATGGTGGATGTCCATTCATACAAGAATTACTGGCTCTTGATATCCATTCACTCATTCATTGACGGCGGAGGCGGGGAAGAGCGGACGGAAGCCTGAGGTTGGAGAAACCGAAGCGGGCAAAGGTCATCCAGAAGCTGGGTCTTCCGGCGCCAAATTTTTCGTTTTGAAACCATTTTTGGGGTATCATGGAAGACCATAATTGCCCGCGGTACAGGGTGGAAGGTAGAAGGCGTCATCGCCTTTTGCCATTGCGGCATCGTCTCATGTTGTGGATGTGATAAAGAGTGGAGTTTTGGTGTTCCACTACGAGTTTGAGCTTTTGAGTATATCGATCTCGATCTTATCCAGAATATATGTGCTTGAAATATGTGACATGTGTTCGAAGTGAGAGAAAAATTTAGGTTGCTGCATTGCGGTGATGCAAACATAAGTAAGAGGAGCCAACATCGTCAGTGTGCATATTCGTAGACCTGCCCGTGATGTTCCCTCCAAGTTAACATCTCCGTATTGTCTTACATCGGGTTGGATAGACTTGTGAAAATTGTCCAAAAATGAAACCTAGAAATGCGATTTAGATACAACGGCTGTGAAATCAGAATAAAGTGTGCATTCTTCTGGTAGATAATAGATGAAGCCTTTCACAGCCCCCTCAGATACAGTGACATAACTCACTGTCGATTGGGAACGGACTGTTAGGTACACCATACCTAGTCAAGCCGTTGCAGAGTAACCTTGTATAAACGGTTCGTGTGAAGTTTGGTGATCGCCTAGCTGATCCCTACAGTTCGTCGCCAAGCAGTATGTACTGATCGGAAGTTATCTCAAACTACCGCAATTATCAAGGGCATAATCCTGGCATAGCGATGGATAATGCCGTATTTTCGGAATATTTGATCCCGACGTCTCACTCCAATGTCTTGTTAAATGCCCGATAGTATCAGACTTCAGATGTTTTCTTACTATGTTGACTAGGTATATGTCTTAGATCTCGTTCGTATGGGTGCTTTCTACATCCTGCGCCAACCAATAATGCATGTCTCAGGAAACCATCCAAGTTTGGCTTGATGAGTCACGTCGCCGAGAACTACTCTGAATGGGCGTTGATATAGTTCAACAAGGATCACAGCAGATGCTGTCAAGTTGATCATGAATTTTGGGCAATGGTCAGTCTTCTCCTCCGTATGCAGCATCCAAACAGTCTATCCATTGAAGCTGTCAGTGTCTGACCTTGCCCGCTCTGAGATCGCATGTGCTAACTGGCTTTCTTGGTAGATAAAAAAAAGAATGGTTTCTACAATATCCGATGTTTAATTCAATTGTATCTCTATTTGTCTAAGGCAATCCGATGGGATGGATAAGACGGGATAGTATTGCCCGCTTGTTAAAGGTCCTTCCATAAACGGTTCGCCGGGCCCACCTTCCAGATGCCCACTGAATTTAGCGATCTCTGCACGGGCCAAACGTCCCGGGAACGGCATTCCCAACCCGCCGGGTGGGCTTTTTGACTCTCCGTATTACACCACTCTCAGGACAAATTCTTTAGTTAATCGCCAACTACGATGCGAAAACGTACTTTCAACCGAAATATCAAGGCAGCTGAGTATAGGAAATCATACTGTCTGGAATTGAAATCCAGAGCCCAAGGCATCAATTCTACTGCCTATCTGCGGACGCAACCTCACCAGATCCTTGTCATCAAATCTGTCGTTCAAGAAGGTTGCTGATCGTGCTGGACCTTGTTAGTCTCCGCCAACCACACGAATGGTTTGTGGTGTTGATTGGCGGGCTCGAAAAGACCCTGCATTGTCACCTCTAGTGGCTGACGAGCGGTGACAGAACGATGCCGGCCTCATTTTGCCTAACGCAAGAGACACAAAAGAGGAGGCTTGTCAAAAGATCTTGCCCGAGAGCCCCGTAGCCCCGGTGCCGGGTGATATGGAGTATCCTGTACTAGGAAGTACACTTGATAGCCGGATCCCGTTGATACCACACTATGGCATTCACGTTCTGCACATCATACCTTGCATTAGAAACGAACTATACTCTTTATGGACCGTTGATGCCTCGCCGTGAAGAGTCATGGGCAACCTGATATCAAAGGAACTTTTTCAAATCTGCTAGGTTCCCAACAATGGACCTTGGTAGGATATCTCGCAATCAGATCCTTGCCCCTCTACTTACCCCCCAGACTATTTTCTCTCAACCCTGTTCGAGCGGTTCCTCGAAGCATTAAGACTAAACTCGATCCAAAAACCGCACTTCTTAATTATCTAACCGAATCTTTCTGACGTTGACTCAACCCACTCACCACGGAGTTGAAGGGTCCCCGTCTTTTTTTTACAAATCCTTGAAGCGGCATCAGCCAGCTTACATGCGCAAGGCGTGACTGATTTCGAATCTTTTTTAAAACCTGTGCTGGATCCTTGTCCATCTTTCCCTTCTTTTCCCTCGTCATTTCGGAGCACGTCAAATGTATAGACTGTTTCTAGCCTGGCCCTTTTAAGATTTTACAACTCGACAGAGTATAACCACCACAACAACGATAACAGAGGGTGGCGACAAAGATTATATTCTGGCGTTCTTCGCCATTGTTTCTCACGACTCTTCTTCAGCAAATCTGCTCAGAAAGCCTCAATCATGGGTGTACCCAATAACATCGATGTGATTTTGACTGGCACAGGCTTTATTGTTGTAGCATTGGCCAGTACGCCTGCTCTAGCCACCGCCGTCACCCAACTACGGAAGCGTGCTGCACGGGACAACTTCTATGAGGATGCTGATGGCAAGAGTACGCCTGAAAGCTTGGCCGCTTTTTCAAACCGTCTTCCCAAAGTTTTCATCCTTGCCTTGTCCGCCCTTGGTCTTGGAACATCGATTGCAATTTCAGTACTTCACTCGCTTTCGCAGTCAGATTCGCTTTTGCTTAAGAATTGGCTCATTGCTGGGACATGGGTGAGTACTTGAAATGAATGGCAATACGCAATGGTCACTAACGTTCTTCTCTAAATAGGCTCTTATTCTTCTTCATGCCATCTCCTTGAGTGCCCATCATGCGCCTGTAAAAGTCCACGATCTTGGCCTGTGGCTTTTTGGGTCTTCTCTCATTGTTACCACCATTACTGTGCCCCAATTGATTAAGGAGGCTCAGTTTTTTACTCGAGACAACACAGTTGCTCTTGTTCTTCGTGCCGTGAATGTTGGTGCAGTCGTCTTTCTCTGCCTCTTCAGTGTGCTACTTCCACGCCGACCTGATGTCTTCTTCAAAGACCAAAAGGTCGATGAACAATGGACTGTTTCTGCTTTCAGCCGCTACACGTGGTCCTGGGTAGACCCCCTCCTTTCTTTTGCGGTCAAAAAGAATGATCTGGATGTCAGCGACGTTCCCCATGTAGACCGGACGCTGAGAGCTGCTGATTTGAAAGAGGACTGGCTCGCATCTAAACCTCAAGGAAGTCTCTTCCGCTCCCTGTTTTGGGCATACAAAGGTTCCTTTATGGTACAGCTCTCCCTTACTGTATTCCGAAACATCCTGGCCTTGTTACCATTCTGGACCATGTTACGTGTGATCAACATTCTTGAACAGCGCGATGTTGGACTGTCCGGAGCATCCAACTTGGAGCTCTGGATTCTGATTTTTGCGATGGCTGGCTTTAATCTCTTAGATGCTGTAAGTACTTCATACAAAACTCTTTTGCCGTATACTGATGTGTCAAAGTGGGTTGAAGGATGGGTATTCTGGTACTCGTTTGCGAGCATTGCTCTCCCTATCCGGTCTCAATTGTCGACTCTGATCTTCGAAAAGTCGCTTCGACGCAAGAACGTCAAGTCTGCGGATAAGTCGAAAGAGTCAGATGAGCCACAGGACCAAGAGGAAGACAAGAAAAATGAAGAAGCTGCCGATGACGGCTCAAGTGTGTTGAAGTCTAGACAGGCAATCGTCAACCTTGTTGGTGTCGATGCGTTGCGAATCTCGAACTTCACGGGTTTCCAGTTCCTGATTATCAACAGTGTCTTCAAACTGCTATTTTTCTCATTCTTTTTGGTTCGCTTGATTGGATGGGTTCCTTTCACAGCTGGTCTGGTAGCTTGGGGTCTTACCCTTCCCGCCAACACCTACTTCTCTCGAGAATTGCTATCCAGATCGGATAAGTTGATGAAGCTCCGTGATGAGAAGTTAGCTGTGGTCAATGAAGCTCTTCTTGGAATGAGGCAGATCAAGTTCGCTGCCCTGGAGAGTCGCTGGGAAAAGCGCATCTTGGCTATGCGAGAGAGGGAATTGAAGACCTTATGGGGACTTTTTGTTGTTGATACCGGTCTCTTTGGATGCTGGGTCGTCAGCCCCATTTTGCTTGCTGCGACATCGCTTGCTGTCTATGCTGTTATGAACGGTCAACTTTTGCCCTCTGTTGCCTTCGTTAGCATTGGAATTTTCAAGGCTTTGGAAGTCTCGCTCGGTGTGCTACCAGAACTCATTACGATGGGAGTTGACACGTTTGTCTCCTTGAAGCGAATCCAAACGTATCTCAATGGTCCCGAGATGAAGAACACACTTTCCGAAGGCACAGATGTGGCCTTCGAAGACGCGTCCATTGCCTGGCCCGAAGATGACGAGACACCTGACGAGGATAGGTTCATCCTGAGGAGTCTGAACATAAGATTCCCTGCTGGCGAACTTTCAGTGATTTCTGGAAAGACCGGTACAGGAAAGAGTTTACTTCTTTCTGCCATTCTTGGTGAAACTGATGTATTGGAGGGTTCTGTTTATGTGCCTTACACCATTGCCCCGGAAGACCGTCGCGATGCCCAAGCCAACCTCGGCGACTGGGTTATTCCCGGATCTATTGCTTATGTTGGCCAAACTCCTTGGCTCGAGAGCGCATCTCTACGTGATAACATCTTATTTGGACTCCCTTTTGTCGAGGAACGCTACAACCAGGTCGTTGATGTGTGCGCTCTTAAGAAGGATCTGCTGATTTTGACAGATGGCGACAAGACGGAGCTCGGTGCAAACGGCATCAATCTGTCTGGCGGTCAGAAATGGCGTGTTACTTTGGCGCGGGCCATTTACTCACGAGCCGATATCTTGGTGATGGACGACGTCTTTAGTGCTGTCGATGCACATGTCGGCCGCCATATCTTTGAGAAGTGTGTCACGGGCGATATTTGCAAGGGACGTACTCGAATCCTCGTCACTCACCACGTTGCTTTAGTACAGTCGAAGGCCAAGTATATAGTAGAGCTTGGTGAAGGTGTTGCTCTGCATGCTGGTTTGATTTCTGACTTTATCAAGGATGGGACTCTGGAGGAGATTCGCCAACACGAAGAGACTGCGCAACAAGCTTCTGAAGATGAGACTACCGATTCCTCAACGGCTGTCAATTCCGAGGAAGCTTCCATCACAGACCCAGCTGAGAATAATGAGAATAATGCGCTGCAGAAAGTGCCCTCCAAGAACGCTAAGCAGTTCATACAGGAAGAAGTTCGGGAAAGGGGTGTCGTTAAGAAGCATGTCTATCTGACCTATCTGCAAGATAGTGGCGGCGTTGTCCTTTGGAGCATTTGTGCACTTGTTTTTCTTGGATATGAAGTTGGCATTCTTGGTGAGCATTATAAATCTATGGTCAAGTTTACTGCTAACATTGATATCAGGTCGAGCATGGTGGCTCCGAATTTGGACTGGTGATGTCGACGAAAGTATTTCAGTTGGCAGCATCCAGCAGCAACATGGCCATGCCTCAGTATTCTCACTTCAACATTTCCCGTACTCCTCTGGGCCCGAGTTCAGGGCTAGTGGGACTCACTATGATTTGAATTACTACTTATGGATCTACATTGCCATCTCCAGTGCTACCGCAATTGTTGGCACATTCAGGTTCTTCTGGGCTTATTTCCTTGCTATCAAAGCGAGCCGATCACTCTTTGAAAAGATGCTGTTTACTGTCCTACATACTCCTCTCAGATGGCTCGACACTGTTCCCGTCGGCAGAATTCTGAATCGATTCTCGTCCGACTTCAATATCATCGATAACCGTATCACTATGGACTGGACTCAGTTCATCTCCAACTTGCTATCCCTGGTCGGTGTCTGCGTGGCCGCCTTCTTCGCGTCCGGTATCGTGATCCCCTTGGCTATAGTTCTACTGGGGCTCGGTATTCTACTGGGTAATAGGTATCTTTATGGCGCACGGCCACTAAAACGACTCGAGAGTAACTGCAAGTCCCCAGTCTTCGAGCTCTTCAACGCAGCCCTTGCGGGGGTCTCGACAATCCGAGGCTACAAGAAGACACAGGTCTATATTGACAGGATGTATGAGAAGCTTGACTCGTGGAGCATCATCACCTCTTACATGTGGCTTGTGAACCGCTGGATGGGTCTACGTATGGGTCTTATTGGTACATTATTCTCGACTATCGTCGGAATAATTGTTATTGTGAGCCCTAGTATGGACGCTGCTTTGGCTGGCTTCACCTTGTCTTTTGCCATGGATTTTGCCGAGAGTATCCTCTGGACCATTCGAAACTATGCTGGTATGGAACTGAATATGAACTCAACCGAGCGAGTTGTCGAATACACCGAACTTGAGACCGAGTCGCTTGAGGGAGAGAAGCCTTCTGCCGCGTGGCCTACTTCCGGAACTATGGAGATCAAGGATCTCGAGGTTTCATACGCCCCTGACCTTCCACCAGTACTCAGAGGAATCTCCTTTGACGTCAAGAATAACGAAAGAGTCGGTGTTGTGGGGCGTACAGGTGCTGGAAAGTCATCTCTGACTCTGGCCTTATTCCGATTTTTGGAAGCCCGTTCTGGTAGCGTCACTATCGACGGCCTGGACATTTCCAAAATTGACTTGCATAGCTTGCGATCTCGCCTAGCTATCATTCCTCAGGTATGTGTATTCGCTTTTGGTTTTACTACATGCAGACTGACATCGTCTCAGGATCCCGTGCTATTTTCGGGAACAATCAGATCCAACCTTGACCCATTTGAGGACAATACGGATGATGAGCTTCGCGAGTCACTGGGTCGCGTTCATCTTGTCGACTCACAGCCAGTGACGCCTACTAATGAGCCCGCCTCTGCGGCAACCTCGACACTTGCTGCCAAGAATACGAACATTTTCCGAGATCTATCAAGCCCAATCTCTGAGTCTGGCGGCAACCTATCTCAGGGTCAACGACAACTTCTCTGTCTGGCTCGTGCCATTGTGGCACGTCCTAAGATCATGGTACTAGACGAGGCCACTTCCGCCGTCGACATGGCTACCGATGCCCTTATTCAGCGCAGCATTCGAGAGGAGTTTACCGACAGCACACTCATCGTCATTGCACATCGTCTGAGCACCATCGCTGATTTTGATCGCATCCTAGTCCTTTCAGACGGTCAGGTTGCAGAGTTTGGGACTCCCAAGGAGCTTTGGCAACAAGAGGGTGTGTTTCGTGACATGTGTGAGAGCAGTGGAGAGAAGGAAAAGTTGAAACAAACGATATTTGGCTAGATGATGAAGAAATTACAGGACCTCGATCCTAAACAATAAAAGTACTGAATTTCGTATAGCCTTAGTATGCCTTTAGATTGGTTATCTTTTGTACCTTGGTTTAAGATCAAGTGTTTTCTTGTTCCCTGAGGCAAGGATATCAGTAGAGAAACTACACGATATTCGAATCGCGAATTTTGAGAGAGTGCGTTTGAATTTCGAGTCGAGTCGTTAGCAAGGAAGATTCTACACCAAGAAACATTTCTATTCTCTTCAGAGTATATAGCTCACCGTCACAAGTTTACCTCGGAACATTTGTCACAGAATGACATAGGGATCAACAAAAGAACATGCAAGCATATGCCCCAGTCTAACACAAATCTGCGAAATGTGATTCTAGTACTAATCCACGAAATAAGCAGCTGATATCTGATCAAGTCCTAGATCTTGGTGACACCGAACTCATGCCCTGGGTCAAACATTCCTGTTTCTGAATAGTAGATCTCCCATAAATTAATCAGGTGGTCCATAATATCCGGGTTGTTGTCAGCGAGATCGTGCAACTCGCCTGGATCGTTCTTCAAGTTGTACAGCTCCCATTTGTCCTTTCCCCTTGGTGCGGTCATGTATAAAGCCTTCCAGTGACCCTCCCTGATGGCTCGAAGACCGAACAGCTCCCAACCAGTGATCTCCTTCTCCTCATCATGAAAAGCGGGAGATTGGTCTTCAAGATGCAACACCCATGAGGATCCCCTAACGGGGAATACTTCTCTGCCTCGGAATTTGCTCCCTGGTAAGGGGATGCCCGCCAAGTCAAGGACTGTTGGTAGAATATCCATGACTGTACAGAATGAGTTGGTATGCGATCCGCCAGCCTTGGAGAAAGGAGGATATCGAACAAGGCATGGACATCTAATACCGCCTTCGGTGATCCAAGTCTTGAAACCCCTAGAGGGCGCCATTGACGCGCATGCCCACTCAGGACCATACCAGATATAAGAGTCTGCCATTCCCATATTATCAATCGAGTTGTTGTAGTATTTGTTGATGATTCTTGGGACACTGCCAACACTGCCCATCATGGGAACAGCTTCGAGCATAGCCCCTTCGGCTCCGTTGTCCGACATGAAGAGGACAAAGGTGTTGTCTAATTCGTCAATAGAGTCGAGATAGTCCACCACGCGGCCGACACTGACGTCTATGAGATCTACCATGGCGGCATAGACTTCCATTTTCCTCGCCGACTCAGCCTTCTCCGTGGGTGACATCTTATCCCACAGTTCGACTGTCATGGGTGCTGGTTCTGTGTCTTCAGAGACGAGTCCCAGTTTGATGAGATTCGCCAACCTTCGTTTGCGCAAGGCTGCGGGTCCATCGTCGTAGATGCCCTTATATTTCTCGATTGTCTCGCGCGGCGCCTGTAGAGGCCAATGAGGTGCGGTGAAAGGTAGATACGCAAAGAATGGCTGTTCAGTGTCTTTGCGATCTTTTAGGTAGTCAATCAACTTTTCGGAAAAGGTAGTTGTCGAGTAAAAGTCGTCGGGGATATCTTTTGGGTTTTTCCGATCTAAGAATCTGTCGTCTTGCATCCAGAACTTGCCGGCGTTCATAGGTGTGAAGAACCCGTGCGCTGGGTCGTCGAGTTGTGGTTCATGGTTGTAGTGATTACAGCAGCCTGATAAGAAGACATAGCTGTTGTCGAAACCTCTCGCGTGAGGCGATGTCTCGTTCGTCGTTCCGAGGTGCCTGGCGACAACATTTAGTCATGGTTTGAGGCCGTGAAGTTGCTCTCAACCTACCATTTTCCAGACATAATTGTATGATAACCAGCATCTTGAAGAATCTCACTAAGCGCAGCAACGCGAAAGTTGAGATATCCCTCATAGCCAGGCCTGTTTTTATACTTATCCATGAACCTCGCCATGTGCTCAGTCATCTGGCCCAGACCTGCAATGTGGTTGTCCGTTCCGGAGAACAGCATGCTCCTAGTTGGAGAGCATGCTGAAGCCGTATGGAAATTGGTCAGTCGCACACCAGTCTGAGAGAGGCGGTCGAGATTTGGAGTCTCTATCTCGGAGCCGAAGCATCCAAGGTCACTGTAGCCTAGGTCATCGGCGACGATGACGAGAAAGTTGGGTTGCTTGCGAGTTGGAATCGAACCCATATTTGAGCTTCAAGAATGGGTAATGGGCTATAGATTATGAGGTTGATGAGACAGCCCTGGTAGAGCAACAGTGAGGATTTCTGGGTAATTATCTACATTCCGTTTCTCAATCCGGGGCTATCTACTTATTAACTGTTTATGGAGAGCTCATTGGAGTGTGGAGTTGACAGGATCTAGCAATACACACTTGAATAATGGAGGGTGCTTGAGGTCCACTTATGTCCGTCTATCCGCGTCTTCTCCGTCGATCTATCCCAATACAAGGATGTATCTACCTTAAGAAATGCTTTAACAGAAATGTTCTACAAGTACCATAGGCCAAGCATACAGTATCAGCCACTGGCCCAAAGGAGAGGGGTCCCAGAGGCCCTCAACACGCGGTACTGAACTAGCCGGCCCCACTCCGAACGTCTTTCGTCTCCGTCTTTACCCGTCATCTCCGTCCCGGCATACACGGACCCGCCTATCCGCGTAGCCAAAATAACCTATCGAACTCCCCGAAATGCGGGGAACCCCTAGCACGCCATTGACTTGATGGCCGACTATCGAGTTCCGGGTTCAGTTAACCGAAGCTGAGACCACAGCCATACCTCTGGACACTTACACTCGTCAATGATGCCCGTCCAACATCAAGGATACTATCCAAAGCCATGTTCCATCGCGTCCTAGATCATCTCGCGTGATCGAATCCAGTTCTGACGACAAGAAGCTTCAGTGTATGGCCACAATCGGCAACCATGTATAAATAAGAGCATGTATAGTCATTAGAAACCAAGAGTTGCATCCAGGCCAGCAACTTGATGAACCGAGACTCTGAGCAACAAGCAAATATGGCTCCTTCTAAACGCACTCGCGGGCTCCTTGCCTGCTTCAACGGCCGTCTCATCTATGCTTGTGGCATGATTGCCTTGTCACAGCTCAACTTCGGCATGGATCAGGCTGCCTTCAGCAACACTCAAGCAATGCCTTTCTTTAAGAGACAGTTCGGAACCTTTGATGAAGCCAGTGGTACCTACGTTCTCGAGACTGTTTTCCTGTCTCTCTTGAACAGTATCCAATTTATTGGCTTTGTGTTTGGTCTCGTTCTTGGTAACCTCTTCAGCCGTCGCTTCGGGCGCCGTCTGGCAATGTTTCTCATGTGTTTCTGGGCTTTGATATCCGGAGTCATCTTGATTACGTCCAAGACCCCAACTCAAGCAATCACTGGTCGTACTATTACGTATGTCTACATCGGAATGGAGCTCGCCTTGGTCCCTGTTTTACAGTCAGAGCTTGTTCCTGCAGAGGCTCGCGGCTTTGTCGTTGGTACTTATCAGTCTGGTCTTTTGGTTCGTCTGAGACCCCTTTTCCTTCATCGTGTTTTATTTCTCTAATGGCTCGTCTAGTTTGGTAGTCTTATCATGTCTATTATCTGCCGAGGTACCAGCGACATCAAGGGACATGCTTCCTGGAGGATCCCCTATGGCCTTTTCTTCGTGATTCCTTCTATCCTCGCAGTAGCTGTGTGGTGGATCCCCGAGGTATGGGAATTACCATGATGGCTACCGAATTTCTCTAATTCTTCCAGTCTCCCCGTTGGCTATTGACCCGAGATCGCCATGAGGATGCTCTTAAGTCCCTCCGACTACTTCGACAAGGGGCATACACCGACGACGAGATCGAGCATGAATTCCGAGAGATGCAGAATGCCCTCAATAACACTGTTAAAAAGGGCAGTTTTATGGACATGTGGCGAGGGAGTAAGTTAACGCCAACTACCCATATCAGGGATATGACATTTACTGACGACTTCAGCGAATCTCAAACGAACTCTGATCACAATCGGCGTAAACATCTTTCTTCAACTCACAGGTCAGAACTTTGCTTCCAAATATGGCACAATCTTTATCCAAAGTTTGAATTCGGTGAACCCTTTTGTTATGTCATGCATCAACTCTGCGCTTAATATTGTTGCCGTCTTCTTGACACAGTTCTTGTCCGATAAGACAGGACGAGTGTTAGTATTGTCCGAGTACTCACATGTAACAACACCAGCTGACGTGATTCGACAGTCCCTTGATGATAGCCGGAGCAGTCCTTCAGACAGCCAGTCTTATGACCATGGGTGGGCTCGGAACTGTGAAGAATCCCTCGCAGAGCATTCGGTCTGCCATCGTTGCGACCGTCACCCTCTTCGGCATCGGATTTTCCCTAGGATGGGCACCTCTCTCACACGTTGTAGCCGCAGAGATCCCCACGACCGGTCTACGCGATCTCACATATGCTGTGGGAGCGGTCTTCAACATTGTCATTCAATGGGCTGTTGCTTTCAGTATTCCCTACCTCATTGACCAATCGCATGCTGGCCTTGGGTCTAAAGTCGGCTTCATATTCGGAGTGACTTCGTTCATGGCGACATTATTCTCGTGGTTCTGTATTCCTGAATGTGGAGGTAAGACTTTGGAAGAAATTGATGAGCTGTTCGCTCGAGGAGTTCCTATTCGCAAGTTCCGCACATTCAAAGTTTCATTGGACGCAGAAGCCTCGGATGGTGGTGATGATCTCGCGAAACCCGGCAAGGGCAATGTGTCACAGACAACACGTACTCTTTAAGCGTTGGCGTTGACGAAGGCTAGATAAAGTCACAGATATTCTTAACAACGCGCAAAGTCAGGAGGGGTATGGCCGGTGGATGCACTCAGGGCAAGTTTCTATGAGAGCCAAATTAACAAGTCAACTCAAATCAATAATGTTAACTTTGTTGATTATAAGCAGCATAAGGGGGAAACCATTTACTCCATAGCATGAAGCAGTCATCCTCATCTTTTGGCCAATCTTATGCGCCGTGAAAAGGCTAACTAATTACCTGCCTTAGTGAACATAGAATGGAATACTGCTGGTGACTCGCGGGTGCCCGAGATAAAGGCATCTGGCTACTACGGTGGCTGGTTGGCTTAGGCAGATGCCGATATTACACTCATCAAGCAGGCCACTGCTGTGCTTCGAGATACCGCCACGCTGCATACCAATTCAGGGAGGTGTTGGTGAGCTTATTGACCAATGTTTTATGTCTTAAACTTAATCCTATACGTAAATAGACGATCCTATCACACAGCTGAAGACAAAGATAACATTAACGGCACAAACGGGGGTAGCGAAATTATAGGTCCATTCCCTTGTAATCCTATCGGCGATAGCTACCATGAATCCAGTCAGATCGTATAACAATAATCTGGAACACAAAGAAGTATATCTACTCCGTAGTAGGACGGATATCGATGGTTGTCATGGATATCCATGCCATCCTTCTGTAGCCGGAATCCTGAGAGCTGAAAAGAGCCCATCTGGTCTCCATAGTGATTGAGATCAGGCCATTGGTAGCGATGCAGATGATCAAAACGAGCAATGTGATTGGCTACTTGAACCTGAATGTCTTGTTCCCCGTGAGACTTTCCCCCTCTTGCTAGCTCCTTGAGTAGGGTCATTGTGATAACTCACTAGTCAGCATTGTGATAACTCACTAGTCAGCTCGTAACAAGTCGTTTGTTTACATGGGTACATATTTGAGGATATGTATGCCTTTCCAAGAGAGGCAGCAGCTTGAAGCCATACTATGTATATCAATTCCACAAGTAGGTACAAGGAAACCAACCGTGATTGAGCCTTTGTTTTACATGAGCCACTGTGCTGCCAACAGTGGCGGCTGGTTTCCGGATGTTTGATACATGCCGAGTAACAGACCCAAGGGGGCATTTGACTTTTGTTTCTGGTCCTTTTGATGACCGCTCGTTTTGGGTACCTATTCTGAACTCATCCCCGTTCTTCTTCAGGGCTGATGAGCTTTGGCCCCCATTTCGTTTGGTGCTACTTGGCCCGTCTCAGTTGTCATCGACACCTGACAGACCGTCCATAGAACCCCAGTAGAGTCCCTGGTACACGATGCAGCCGCTCTGACAACCACTTTAACTGCGCTGACGACAGGCCTAAAAAATACTCGGTAATAGGCACCTTATTACTCGGCAGAGTCGACTAATTCCTTCCATTGGTTTATTAGCGCTTGGATTCGGCGCAACTGTCTTGGACCTCCACCACTGATAATCCACTGCTACAGCACAGCTTAAAACAAGATCTTGCCCTGACAGAGGTGCGTTGTCCCCTCTTGACATGCATCAATCCATGAATTGGATGCTGTTCCTCATTGGATCCATATGATCCATTTGATCCATCCCCCATGTGTGTGATCGCCCGCGCGTCCGCAACTCATTAACCTCTACTAGGTAAAACTATCCAATGCGTCAACCTACAGCACAGCGCCTTGCATATTTTAGTTAGTCGACTGAGGTTTGGTGACACGCCTGAAGGTGCGCCAAAACGCCCTGTGCCTCGTGCCTTGTTCCTCGTGGTCGTGAGTGTAAGAAAGTGACAGTCGCGGTGACATTGGCAGTGACAGTGACCGCAAAGTGATGCGAGCCCTGTTTCTGTTTCTTGGAGGTATCGCCGGAATAAACCTCAATCGTGCACGCCGTTTGGCTCCTCTTTTCCAACCATTCATTCACTTTTCCTTCGTTTCCCCCTTCTTCCCGTCCCTTTTATTTCTCAGATCCAATCAATCAGCAACGCTAAACTTCGACTCCCGATCTTTGTTGTTTCTCTGTACTCCGTAACTCCTAGTTATCTACTGTGCAGCTTGCCTTGGCGTCTAATCAAAGGCTTCCAAAGGTCCACTCCAGCTCCAGCCTGGAGCTCTAGACTACTCTCCACCATCAAACTCACCCGTTGTTACTCTACTTTTGGCACTACCGTGCCAATTCCCATCACTGCCGATAACCTTGAACAATTATCCGGAATTCACCTTCACCTTATTTTCTTCTTTACATACCCACTCTAGGTTCGCGTCATCTCATCGTCTTCGACCGCCGTTGATCTCGTTCGTATTCGAGCGTGGGAGCCACAGAGCTCTTCAGTCTCTTCTCCCGCAGCCTCAAAAGGGCGTCTCCTTACCTCACCTATGCAGCTTCTACCCCCGTTTGATCACCTAAACATATCAACACGATGAAAGCTGCTCCCCTAATCATCAATTGGCATGACCAGAATGCCCCCGTTTACTCCGCTCACTTCGAACCGTCTGGAAAGGGACGTTTAGCCACGGCTGGTGGTGATAATCATATCAGAATATGGAGGGTTCTGGTTGATGGGGAGGACCGTAAGGTAGAGTACCTTTCAACCCTTTCAAAGCACAACCAAGCTGTTAATGTTGTTCGTTGGGCGCCCAAGGGTAAGGCTCTCCTATCCGCATTCACAATTTACTCTGCTCACAGCTTCATTTTCAGGCGAGCTTCTAGCCTCTGCGGGCGACGATGGCAACGTGATCCTCTGGGTACCAAGCGAAACACCCCAAACAGCCTTCGGATCCGATGCCCCGGAAGATAAAGAGTCTTGGAGGGCAAAGCATATGTGTCGTTCTAGTGGCGCGGAGATCTATGACTTAGCCTGGTCTCCAGACGGAGTGTACTTCATCATCGGCAGTATGGATAACATAGCACGAATCTACAACGCTCAGACAGGTCAGCAGACGACTCTCAACGACCCGATAACCGCCAGCTTCTAACACAGCAAACAGGAACACTCGTGCGCCAGATCGCTGAGCACAGCCATTATGTGCAGGGCGTCACATGGGATCCCCTCAACGAGTACATCGCGACGCAGTCCTCCGATCGATCAGTTCATATTTACTCTCTAAAAACCAAGGATGGGCAATACACCCTTAGCGTAGACGACAAGACTCCTCGACTTGCCAGCCATATCAAGGCCGATCTTCCTCCTCGACGAATCTCTTCGAGCAGTCCTGCTCCTCCTGACTTCGGCCATCGCTCTTCACTTGCTGTCCTTGATTCTGCGCCTTCTATCGGATCACCTGTGCCTTCTGCACCCGGCACGCCTACTTCTTTCGCGCTTCCCATGAACCCGCCCAGCGTCGTTAGCCATAGCCGTCGATCTTCGTTCTCTTCTCGTCGATCTGTATCGCCAGCGCCATCTATGCCTTTGCCGGCCGTCATGCCTATGGACCCCTCTCCGAAACCATCGTCAACGTTGAGCAACGGGTTGGGAATGAAGAATGCGAACCTCTATGCCAATGAGACGCTCACTTCCTTTTTTCGACGACTCACATTTACACCAGATGGCAGCTTGCTATTGACCCCATCGGGACAGTACCAAAACCAACACCAGGCTGAAAGAGACGCGAAACCTACTTATGAAGTGATTAACACAGTCTACATTTACACGCGTGGTGGTATCAACAAGCCCCCAATTGCCCATTTGCCGGGTCACAAGAAGCCCTCGGTCGTGGTAAAATGTTGTCCGATATTCTACACACTGCGGCAGTCTCCTCCTGTCACACGCAATATCACCATTGACACATCATCTTCAGAGGAGCCTATTCCAGCCCTTCCAGAACCTCTGTCGAAGCCATCCCCAGCTCCTTCTGTCATGGATCCACCTCCTCCACCCTCTACCGCATCAGACACAAAGGCATCAGGTTCAGATACGGCTTCGACTACACCAGGCCCAAAGCCTGCCTTTTCCCTGCCTTACCGCATGGTCTACGCAGTGGCTACACAAGACTCGGTCCTACTTTACGATACTCAGCAAA
Organism: Fusarium acutatum; assembly: GCA_012932015.1. Lineage (NCBI taxonomy): Eukaryota > Fungi > Ascomycota > Sordariomycetes > Hypocreales > Nectriaceae > Fusarium > Fusarium acutatum. The sequence continues at coordinate 37,010 of JAADJF010000175.1, read as the reverse complement.
AGACCCCTATCTGTGTTGTCAGCAATCTTCATTGCGCTACCTTCACTGACCTTGCATGGTATGCTGGAGTTCCTAACACCTATCAACGGTGTAGATTGACTAACAAAACTACTAGGTCAAGCGATGGTCTGACTTTAATGATCTCTTCTTCTGATGGTTTCTGCTCAACACTATCCTTTACAGCTGGAGAGCTGGGTGAAGTCTACAAGGGTGAAGTCGGTCCACCCAAGTCGCAAACAGGGACCTTGTCTCATCAAAGCACTCCCATGCCTACCCCAACGACCGCGTTTGCTCCACCTTCACCCTTTCCTAACGGCTCGCATCACCACCATCGCAACTCGGCGAGCTCTTTTACTGCCCCTTCGCCCCCGCAGTCAGCTTCAATTCTTTCTCAACGTCCCTCGTCTCCTGCGAGATCGAATTCGACGTCTTCAATTGCGACTATCACTACACAGGCCAGCACTGTGCCTGCAGCCGGTGTTGTCACCAATCCACCTCTGATTTCTGGCAATGTTCCAGGCATTGCAGCAGTAAATTCTGGCAAGGTGACTGGTGTTCCGCTCACAACACCTCCTGAGACTCCTCGAAGTACTACAGGCAGTGTTGCGGGCACTAAGCGCGACGCCAGTGAAGGCGAAAAGGAAGACAGCAAGGAGCCAAAGAAGAGGCGAATTGCTCCCACTCTGGTGGAGCCCAAAAGTTAGGCTTCAAGACGTGCTGGAGAGGGGTATAGTACTACTATTTCAAAAGTATGGTTTGTCTTTGTTTCTGCAGTGACAGTGTTGGGTCTTCACATACATGTGGATCCGCGATTTAGCAAGCATGGGATGGCGTTTGATGAGTCTGGTTGAGACGGATTGATTTACATGGGATTATGGCGAGGTAGTTGGCCTGGCCAGTCTACGGGATATGATTTCCGCCAGGTATCGAGGTAGACGAGCTATACAGCCATGCACTGGAAAGGGAAAATGGGAATGTGGCACAAGCCTAGGTATTATGTAGTCTACACAATAAATTTTGATAGTCTATTCAGACACAGCGCATGTCTTGTCTTCCCCGGGGGGCTGTCATTTCAGCACTGGCTTCCAGCCTTTACGCTGAATAAATTTATCCACGCCCTCGTCTTGGAGAATATCAGCTCCTAGCCGTCCTGTTAATACACTACGCTCATGATCTGGCCCCCGGACGTAGAATGGGTATGACAAGCGTCCGTTGTCGCTCTGTTTGTGTTCAGGCTCCGTACCGTCTTCGAGTTTCCAAACTGAACGATTCTTGGTTCTTTCTTCCACAAAACCACAAGCCGGGCGATCAAGTGAAAGATACCATCGTCGTTGATGTACACTGCCGATGGTGTTGGAAGCCCCCGGATACGCATTTGTTCCGCGGACCTCTTCATCTTCAAGCTCACGTATCTCACGCTCCATGGCGGAAAGGTCGTCTGCATTGGTTCCCGCATCGGTGTTTGAAGGGACATCTTCACTTGCAACACCCTCACTGTCCTCATCACTCGTCTCAGGTTGCGTCTCTGCCTGGGCATGACGACGTCGTCGTTTCCGATGTGTTTTTCCGCTCCTTATTCTACCGGCAACATCTTCTGACCTGGTTAAACGAAGGTTCAGGACATATGGATCTGGTAAGCGCGATCCGTGCAGTCGAATACGGATTTTGCGATTCTGAAAAGCGGCGTGCAGAAGAGCTTGCTGTGTTGGCGCGGACGATGGACCTGGTGAGGACGTTGGAGAGGATGGATCAGTCGTTGGGGCATGATTGCTTTGACCGGGGAGGATGCTATATGTTCCCGAGTCCCAAATGAGAAGTGATCCGGTTGAGGCTGAGGCAGTCTCAATGAGATGGTTCTATGAAAATATTAATTCCTTTTCTCCTGTAAAGAGAAAGACCCCCCATACCCATAGACAGTGAATTCGCGTCTCTGTCGCGTTGCGATTCAACCGTATACTCTGAGGGTCGCCCGGGAGTCCATACATGATCGCCCAGCTAGCGCTACTGGTCTCATTTATCTGAAGACGGAGGTCATAGTGCGTGCCAGCAATTGGGTGGTCATGTTGATGAATGACGAAATGAGCGCCTGCAGAGCTTCCAAAGTTTTCGGTATATAGTGAGCTATATGATGATATTGATAGTGGCGATTGACTTAATATATGTCTGGAGAGATGCGCTTTGAAATGCGAGAGATGGTCCTTTACAGTGGCTGATCCCGATTCTATGTCAGCAGTTGTTGGTGGTTGTGAGGGCGATGGTGTGTCGAGAGTCCATTCGAGATTTCTTCTTTTGATAAATGGATTAGAAATGATACCAGGACTTGGTGGTCGCTTTTCAACCATGGTGTATGTTTTGTTGTTTGTTGTTATAGTTGAGTTTATGTTACAGTAAATCATGATTGGACCTCGATAGCTCTTCTTTAGGTATTTCAACAAGCTGGCTTGGGTAATTGTTTTCATTCTTTTTCAGAACTCGGTTTGAAATCTAGAACAAGCTTCCTGTATTTTCTGTTTATTTTTCGTATATGTACATGATACATATATAATCGTCTTGTCATACAATCTTCCATGAAGAAGCCCAAATATGACGAGATATGTTGTACCTGTGGTAGGATCAAAGTATCCACACACAATAAGAGCAACTCGCTCTTCAAGGCTGGAAGCACTAGAACACCAAAAGGTATTACAAGCAAGCAAGACAGACAGTCCAAGCATGTGAGTACTATGTGTATCTTTATTACACTCATCATGACTTGATTTGGTAGTTTTCATTCTGTCCCTATCATATGCCATAGGGTAAGCTGGCAGGATGGCGGCTGAGATTGACGTAAGTTTAGGTAAATCACTAGTCCTTGGAAGCAAGTCGCCTACAAAGTCGATTGGTGTGGCGAAACCGGAAAGCATCAGCGTCACATGGAAACTTACCTATGGCCGGCAACAACGGCCAACGGAAAACGGGTTGATTATAGTGACATAGGCGATTAAAGGAGCATTAATTGATGACTCGACTAGCATTCGCGAGCTATTGCATCTGAAGGAACGCAAATACTCGCAAACTCATCAATGAAATGCCCAAGTATATGTATTAGTATCAGATCATCAAACATCATCAAAATCTCAAAAGTCAAAGGGCCCCTCTTCACGAGTTGTATTGCCTCAAAAAGGTAAGAACGATGAGAGTCGGCGGGGCCTAGTCTGCCGAGGTCTGGCTTCTGGTTCGGTCCCATTCGCCCCCGGATTTTTCTTCCCTTTTAAACTTGAATGCGCCTGCTCCCAAGTCTACGGCCGGTAAGGTAGCCTAGGTTAAGTTAGGCCCCACTAATTTTTATCTTTAATCAACTCCATCTTTCTCGGCTTTTCCTCTGCGACAATCTCGTCTCTCTCCCTCCTTCTCATCACCTCCACGCCCACGCCCACGCCCGTCACCATCGCAATTCTTGCGCGCCTTTAATTCTCGAGAGATAGCGACCCTCTCAGTCTTATCAGATCTCGGTCTCGGCGGCTCTTTTCCCCGTATCCCGAGGCAACTCCGTTGTCCCCGCGCGCCGCGGTTACGCTAACTGGGGCTGCTGCATATAATCACGGAGTCAGTCTCCGATTTTGCGTCCGGTACACTTTCCGAGGTCCACCACCAAACGTCACGAGGAGTGGCCAACGACCAAGACAAGTCTGCTTTACTAGGAGGCTCAGCAATCAGACTACTCGAATTCTGACACTGTGATAACGTTTGTCGGTACTCCATTGTCCGAACCCGGCTTGTGAACTCTTTCTCCTTGCGATAACAAGACAATATCATGGCCTCTCCACCCAAGCCCTGGGAGCAGCCTGGCGCGGCTGCGACTGCTGGTAAGTCGCATTCATCAATCCTTCTCTCTTACCATCTCCTTTTTCATGTCTTCTGCCAGTCACCTTCTCCTGACTCCCCGCATTAAAGAGCCTTCCTACTCACTATACACTAGCAGCATCGCCTATCTCGCCGTCAGTTGCGCCAGGAACTACAACATCGATCACCGATTCGTCTTCTGCCCCTCCGCTTCCTAGTCGACCTTCTTCTCTCACATCAACGGTCAATCAGAACGCTGCCAATTACAGCAGGATGAATTCCTCACCGTATAGCTCAATGGGTGGCGCCTACTCGTCACCCTATTCCAGCCCCTACTCGCGATTTGGCATGGGTGGTATGGGCGGCATGAGTGGCTACGGTAGCATGTACGGTGGAGGGTACGGTGGCTATGGAGGAGGCATGTATGGTGGCATGGGCGGCGGTATGTACGGCGGTGGCATGGGAATGCCAGGCGACCAAAACAGCTTGACCAACACCTTCAACAACAGCACTCAGGCTACCTTCCAAATGCTCGAGGGTATTGTCACGGCTTTTGGAGGCTTCGCCCAGATGCTTGAGAGTACCTACATGGCTACTCACTCCAGCTTCTTTGGTAAGTTCTTTAGTGTGTGATGGTTCAGCCAGAGAGTCAACTAACAGTTCTTAGCCATGGTCTCTGTCGCTGAACAATTTGGTAACCTGAGGGATACTCTGGGCTCCGTGTTAGGCATCTTCACATTGATGCGCTGGATTCGCACATTGATTGCCAAGCTTACTGGTCGGCCGCCGCCCGCCGATGCGACTGCCCTCACACCAGCTGCATTTGCACGCTTCGAAGGTCGTAGCGTTGGACCAGATGGTAACCCACTTCCTGCGAAGGCTAGCAAGAAGCCTTTGCTCTTCTTTGTCCTGGCCGCCTTTGGCATTCCTTATCTGATGTCAAAGATGATAAGGACACTTGCTGCCTCACAAGAGCAGGAGCAGAAGCGTCTTCAGGCCCAGGCCATGGAATCACAGCAGCCGGTCGACCCTGCTAAGCTTGAGTTTTGCCGACTCACCTTCGATTTCCTCCCTCAGCCCAACACAGGCATGGAGCTCGAGGCGAGAAAGGGTGACCTTGTTGCCGTCCTAAGTAAAAACGACCCCTCTGGTAATCCCAGTGAGTGGTGGCAGTGCCGATCCCGCGATGGCCGCCAAGGCTATCTTCCATCGACCTACCTCGAAGTCATCAAGCGCCCGGCACAAGAGCCCAAAAAGATCAAGGCCGCGCCTAGCGAGAGCAGCCGTACAAACTCTCTAACCAGCTCGATTGTCCGCCCCGAGGATGGGAAGAGCGAGTATGCTTCTGCTGATGGCATGCAGAGGAGTCACTTCTACTCATAGAATGCTGTCAGCCACATTGAAAGCGTTGATAATCACATATAAAGACGACAGCTGTACGATTCTGTCTTGGATATTGCAAGGGTGCATTGGTGATTGGATTACAAAAGTCATCACGGAGTTGTTGGGTGGGTTTCACACACATATTGTATTAGTTCCTAGCGTTCGAATGGTTTCGTCATGTCTTGCGATACCTGGGGAAGCATAACTCCCGCAAAGATACATCTATATATTTTCACTTGTTAAGTAATTGAATGAATTCGAATGACGTTTCTCTGGTATGAGATTGTTTGGTGTCAATGCTCGTGCGTCAATCTTGGTCGACCATATGCAAATCCTAGAGGACTCGGCATAAATTCATGAACAACATGCGTAGATCCTCGAATCAATCATAGCAGCAAAATTGAAGACAAGCCGGGGTTTTAAATCCGATAGTGTTAAATTTCTGGACGACTGGGAGATCATTGTTAATTTTAACATTGACAGTACTGCTTAATAACACAGTTATCTCGTAACAGTTTGCGCCGAGTCGAAATACATTTGCAGTTGTTCTCTGCACATTTATCTGATCGATGCCAGATCAGACTTTTCCGTTATGACACAAGTTTCGGGTTCACATCCCTGTTTTCCCCTGTAAATAGGACCTCCTTCTCGGACCCGTCATAAAGACATCAGCCATCCATGCTTTGTGGCTATCTCTGCCCAGATTCCTACATAGCAAATATGCGCACTAAAAATCGACTTTTTTCGCCTTAAACAATCCTTCACAAGCCCCCCTCTGCGCCGCTCGCCTGTTTAATGCTTTGTTGTTTGATAGTTGTTTAACCCTCAGCCTCGTACGCGTTGGACTTGTGCTTGGGCTGGAACTTGAACGTTGGGTGGACGGGGCCAAGGAACATCTCGCTGTGAATAGGCAGTTAGCATACCGACCTAAGAAAGCAAATCCCTTGTGCATTGTGCCTCGAAAGGATGAACATACCTGATCTTGATCCAGTCCCTGAAGTTGTTCGACGCCATAAGCGTTTCCATTTCATCTCTCCCCTCATACTTAGGAGGTCGGTCATTAAGGCAAGGTGGGAGATACTCTAGCAAACCAATAGGGACGTAGCGGTGCGTAAAACTGAGCCACTCGAGAAGGAAACGGCGAGTGAATCCAATGCCGAGCTCATCGGAACCCCAGGCGTCAAGGCCATAGCGCACAAACTTCTCGATGTAGCGGAGACGCTCGCTAGATGACTTGTCGAGGTACTGGCCCTTCTCAATCTCCTCAAAGAGCCAAGGCTTGATGAGAGCCCCACGGCCAATCATGACGGTATCGACACGAGCCTTCTCAATGTGCTCATAGTACTCGGTGTGCGAATAGCAGTCGCCGTTGCCGAGGAAGTACATGCGGCCATCCTTGGCATTAGGGAGGCTGCTGGCATCGGGCTCAGCGATGGTGTCAGTCAGGCTGTCCTTCTGCTTGTTGTAAGTCTTGATGAGCGCGGCGCACTCGCTGATGTAGCCCCAGTCTGCCTTCTTAGTGTATCGCTGCTCACGGCTGCGTCCATGAAGAGTCAGGGCCGCACATCCAGGAGCACCAAGTCGTTCTCGGTGCTCTCGTGCACCAAAAGCCAGTTTTCCAATAAGCTGAGTGGCTGTAGGACGGGAGTTTCGGATACCAGTGCGGATCTTGGCAGTGATAGGGACCTCCCCTGACACAGCGTTCATGCCCCGAATCATACGTTCCAACTTGCCTGAGTTCTCGAGAAGCGCCGATCCACCGCCAGACTTGAAGACCATATCAATCGGACAACCGCAGTTCAAATCGATGAGGCGAAGGTGAGGGCAATAACGATTCAGAACGTCAGCAGCCTTGGTAACAACCCAGTGGTTGTTTCCGGAGATCTGGGCACCGAACTTGATATCCTTAGAGTGGTCGTAGTCATCAAAGATGGGGACAGAGCCTGGGTTAAACTTGGGAGGTGAGAGCTCTGACTCATGAACCTTTAGAAGTGTCCAGTCAGCCTTCGTTCCCTGGATGAGAGGCATACTCAATGCCATCTCCGAGTATGTGAGCTGGGCTCCAAGCTCAACGCAGAGTCGACGGAAGGGCAAGTTTCCTTGGGTGGTGAGAGGTGCCAGGGTTGGGGTCTCTTGGCCGAAATAGAGACGGCGCTTCTCAGAAGGCTTAAAGGGGGGGTCGACGAAGCGGGCGCGTAGATCTTCGATGCCCTCGTTGGACTGATTCTTGCGACGATTCATAAACTCCTCGCTCAGCTTGGCTTCCTTATTGAGCCAAGTGATGTACTGGTCAGATCGTGTAAAGTCGGTCCGCTTGCGGTTGAGGTCAATCTTCTTATCCATGCTGACGACGTTGAAAATAGCAGGTCGTTGCTCCTCGGATCCTTCATCCTTAGGCTCGCCGTTCTCGCCGCCATTTGCTGAAGTGCTTATGAGCACCAGCTCTTTTCGGCCGTCCTCGTGCTCGATTTCCTTCATGTGGCTCTTAACAAAACGGCACTTCCAGCCTGAAGGGCAGTGGCCATGAGCCTCAAACACGGGGCATTTGCCTTCGAAAGTCTCAACATCACCTCGGCGGCCTTCCTCAAGATACTTTCGAATATCATGGCAGAGTCTGCATCGGTCACCAAACTTGCATTCTCTGGGAGAAAACTCGGGATAGAAGGCTCGACTGTTGCAAAGACGAAAGGCATCGTCAAATTTGCCAAAATCGCGCTCTGTGTTCTGTCCCTTCTTCTTCTTCTCTTTCTTTCCCTTGCCTGGCTTTCGATCGCCATTCTCAGCATTTCCTTCTGCAGTGCCGCGTGCCTCAGCTGCGTCATCGTCGTTCACAGCATCGTCGGACGCATTTTTCTGAGTTGACATGTCTACAAGATACCTTTGATTTGTCAGTGTGTCTCTAGAACGGGTCCACGGTGGGCTTCTCACTCTTTCTTGATAGGAGCAACTCCCTTGTTGCGTCCATCAACGTACTCAGTCTTGGGGTCCGGCTGTGGTCTCGGGACCTTATTCTCCTTGTCGCCATTTGTGGATTGCTCATTTTCCTTAGGAGCGGGTGCATCGTGCAAATCCTCTCCTGGGACAGATTGAGACGGGATCGAATCGTTAACCTTAAGTCTCTTCGAAGCCCGCTCTTCATCCTTTGTCGAGGTTATAATATTGCTGGCATCAACTGCAAGTTCTGCATGCGCATTGCCTGGGGAAACGCCTCCCATATGAGCATCATGTTGCTCACTCATGGTAAAAGCGGCTGAGAATGGTCAGTCTCTGGGATAATGCATGTGTTGAAAGGAAATTATGAGTTCATAAACTCGCTATGAAGAACAAGTAAAAGATTTATGAGGGAAGTGAGTGTGTGTAAGAGAGAGGAAAAGAGAGAAAGGTTGGAACGGAAGGAGAGAAAGAAGTGCAAATGTTTTTCTCGGTGTTGCAGTGCGTGAGCAAAATTGGCTTACCTTTTGCACTGTTATACACAAATTAATGAGTGATTGTTTTTTAACAGTGCTCCTTCGGTGCCAGCTGATATAAAGATCAGTCGTCAAAACCAAGATCGACTTTCAACTGCATACCGTACCTAGGAAAAAAACCTCGATTGTTGGTGTAACTCCGTATTGCTAGGTCTTATGTGCTATGAGGTCAGTGAGAGGCTGAATGTATCAGGTACATTAGGCGCCTGAGAGCCTCATCTCCGCACTTGGTCACAGGGGCCAGGCCTCGCTAAAAGTGTTCCAGAATCAACGACAACAAAGCTAGGAGGTACTCAGGTACTTCGACTCAAGACGACGGGGACCTATGCTCGACTCAACCCCAGCTCCAACGTTGCACGATCCCTACACTTCGACATCATTTACATACTATCACCATCACCGGCTCGCCTGCCCCTCCCTTCACTTTGCGCCCTTGGCAAATCGTCAATTGGCTTTGGCTTCAGCTGCCTGCTTTTAATTGCATATTGTTCGTTCCTTTTTGCCCGCTTCACTGCTCTCATTCATTCCACCTTTCCCCCACCTCGATCGATTCAAGTCACAAGCTCAACGCCTTGTCTAGGAAGGCAATGAAGAAGAACCTACGCAGTCATGGCGGATCCGAGGAGGTCCCCCGATAAGTCGCATCTTAAGGCGAAGGGCATTCAACAACAGCAACAACGATCACCTGCTCCGGCTCCCGCAGCCACACGGCCGACCTTTGTCGACGACGATTCCGACGATGATGACGAGTCTAGCGATCAAATGCCCCTACCCAGAAGCCATACACCAGGTCATCTTGCCAGCAAAAGCATACAAGCAAATCGTAGAAAGCCTTCCGATCTTTCCATCCGGCAGCGCTCTCAATCCGCATCACAGACCGCCCCGCAAGGAGCTACTACCTCGAGAGCAGCCCACAAACCGCCGCATTCGATCTCAACCAGCGCTGGCGATGCCTCAAGTGAGGGAGATCGACACAATCGGCGACCAACCGCTTCACGGTCGACATCCGCCATAACGAGCCGAACGACTGCACAAGCGACCGCTCGGTATGCATCGCATAGATCTCGGATATCACAGGACGAGTACACTGCGTTTCCGTCGCTTCCAGATCCCCGGACGGCCCCAAACGTCGACGTGGCTCCAGCATCTGGCATGTACTGGTCCAAAGCACCTGTGTCGGGCGCTCCTCACACCTCATTACGAGCACACACAACAACAATCATTGGCTCGAACGTTTATGTATTCGGCGGCTGTGACTCAAGAACATGCTTCAACGATCTCTACGTGCTGGATGCCGATTCTTTCCACTGGTCTATACCTTATGTCGTTGGTGATATACCTGTTCCCCTGAGAGCCATGACATGTACTGCCGTAGGCAAGAAACTCATCGTGTTTGGCGGAGGTGACGGCCCGGAGTATTATAACGATGTCTACGTCCTGGATACAACAAACTTCCGGTGGACAAAGCCCCGTATTATAGGAGATAAGATGCCATCGAAGCGGAGAGCGCATACTGCTTGTCTATACAAGAATGGTATATACGTATTCGGCGGCGGCGATGGGGTCCGAGCTCTGAATGATATCTGGCGGTTAGATGTTGCTGATGTCAACAAAATGTCATGGCGATTAGTGTCAAGTTCAGATAAGTCAAGTCCTGGGTCAAAAGACTATCGTCCCAAGGCAAGGGGCTACCACACTGCCAACATGGTGGGCAGCAAACTCATCATTTTTGGAGGCTCTGATGGCGGCGAATGTTTCGACGATGTATGGGTTTACGACGTTGACGCCCAGTTATGGAGAGCAGTCCCTATCCCCGTTGCTTTCCGCCGTTTATCACATACAGCCACAATAGTCGGCTCCTATCTTTTTGTCATCGGAGGCCACGACGGAAGCGAATATTCGAATGATGTCCTGCTTTTGAACCTGGTTACAATGACATGGGATAGACGCCGGGTATACGGCAAAGCACCTTCAGGTCGTGGCTATCACGGGACGGTGCTGTATGATAGCCGCCTCATCGTCATTGGAGGTTTCGATGGAAGCGAGGTGTATGGCGATGTTATGCTGTTAGAGCTAGCTGTGCATGCATATTATTCGCAAATTAGCCATTTTACCATCGAGGTTTAGAGATATGAGCTAATGCAGCTCCTTTGGATATATTAGTGTGTTTGATCATCAATTTGTTGTTCTGGGATGGTAAATGGACCCTTCAAAAGAGGGCTAAGCAGGGAGTCAGTGGTGCAGATCTTTGTTAACTTAGTCTAGAAAAATGAGATGCTGGGTCATCTTAATATGTCCTCTGTGTATGTAAGCTTGAGATAAGATAAAGATGCTTGCTTGATTCTTGCTGTCATGGCTACATATGATACATTGGATGCAATTCAAACCCCAACCAAACATGTTCCAGACCAATTTTAAGAGGTTGTAACTCCAAGGAACCATCCCACCCACTCTTTGCGCATAGAAAAGACAAAACACAAGGCAGTTTGTTTCAATGACTGTCGCAGTTGATAATAGCCACTTCCTTTCCATCCCGGCTCATTGGCTCATGAAACTTCGGTTTGTTGGTGGCAAATATACAATTTCCAATTTCCTCCTGTGTTTGGCGACTTTTGCTCGGCGTAGTATTAATGATGAATTTGAAGTAATTTGTATCGAGGAATGGTTTTTGGAGAGCTGTTTTTGTCGTCATAGAAAGATAACATGTTTATTTTTAAGCCTTGTTCTCAGCTTGCTTCTTAGCGGCCAATCGTCGCTCCTCAGCAGCGACCATATCTATTGGCCCAGTTAGTCACATAATGTTTTCTGCAAGATCTCAAGTGCGACTTACCCTTCCAGAGGTCTTGGCCCTCATACTCCTCCTTATGAATCTTCTTCTCGATAAGTCGCTTGTGCTCGGGGTCCTCGGGATCGACGACCATGACGGTCTGCCAGCGACCCTCACCCTTCTTGGCGTCGTTCATCTCAAAGACAGCTGAGATGATGAGAACCGCGAGGGTCAGGCCCTGAGCATACACACGGGCCTGTACGACCTTGTTGGCTGTGTTCATGGGCGAGCGGCTCACGAGCGCGAATGCGACACCCATGGATGCGAGCCATGAGACAAATACGATAGAGTAGCGGTTCTCCTTGCCGTACTCCATGAAGCGCTCCCAGGTCGTCTGGTTCTCGCGAACAATCTGCTGGGCGCGCTGGGTCTGGTCTTCGTAAAAGTTCATGGGATTCTGCTTCTTCTGGAAATCCATGGACCAGCGATCGGCGTTGATAATGGCGCCAAATGTGCCGGCTGATGTGACGAGGAACGTTCTGAATGGGATTGTGAGGCCGCGGAAAGCAGGGTATCGCCTTGAAGCAAACATGACACCTCCAACACCAACAGCGAGACCAAGACTACCTCCGATGAGACCGCCCTTGACGACAGCTGAGTAGTGCGCCTCCTCTTCTTCCTTTGTAAGAATCTTCATGATTGCGATTTAGGGCTGGACTGGGATTGAGGGGAAAGACGGTCGTGGGAGAAGCGGCAAATTTGTAGTAGAGATGGGATTTCTCTCAGGGCGCAATGGTTTACGGTGTTTTGTTTTCAGTGCGAAGGTGGTGGTATGATAAGAAACCGAACGAGGTGGGTTGCAGCGTGGTTTAAACCCAGGGTGGGTCAACTGAGAGGTTGCTGAGTTTCAGTACCTGGAAGATGTCGTAAACGTGAGGTGAGGTTGATGTACTAGTGTCGTGATAAATTCGTGAAGTTTGCGATTTTGGGGAAATGGTGATTTCTGTAATTGATGAGTATCTCAGATCCCCTCTTACTTATCCTCACGTATATAAATGGCAGACAAATTTTCATGGCCGAGTGTACCGTTTTTCTTGCATGACGGTAGATGATGTCAGTTTCTTCCGAACTCGTCCGGCGCAAACAGTCACCGAACTATGCCCGAGTCGCCGAATGGGCTTCAATTCAAACGAAACTGCCTGTAAGTAGAGAACTCCGAGGATGTGCTACAATGAGAGGTGATTTTGGGACAATCTTTGTCAATATTCGAGTGAACTGAGCATCTGATTGCTAATATTACAAAGCTGAGAATCGGCTGCCCCGGAAGCAAACCCCCAATCTCTTGTTGTAATGCAAAACATGCCATCGTCAAAGCGTCTTTTGAACAGAGCCATGACAGATGGTAAACTAGACGGACGGGCGACCACTCACTCTCCCATCTCCAGCGGTTCATGTCCCTGTATCGCCCGCGAGAGTCCTGAAAGGGCCTGGCAGCACATAGCATCTTAAATATAAAGTAAGGCTCAATTATGCCGCAGAACGCCGTAACAAGCTTCCAAAAGCAGCGGCAATGATGGCGGCGTTCTGCGGTGAAAGCGGCATGAGAATGTTCAACTGTGTAAACGCGATGCCGCACTCAATCCAATCTCATGGCGCTAAAGTTCCACCCTGCACAGTGAACCAGGGGTCTTCTAGATCATTCATTCAATCAATAGGTACCCGCGGTTGGCATCTCGGCATCACCGTTGGAGTCCCTCTACCTGTAAGCAACGACTTTGGTTTTCGCCAACTCTCGGGTCGTCGGGCTATGCCAGGTTCTACGGGTTACCGGCGTTCATAACTCGGAATGCTTATGTGAGGTCGCCGTCTAGATCCGCATCTGGATTTGTCTCGCCTCATGTCTCGCTTCATGCCAGGTCAGGTCGGAGCGCCCCGAGAAACGAAACGCCTCATGGCCTGACATAGGGAATGTTCCGGGAATGATGAGCCCTTTGATCATTGCCAACCCTTGGTCATGTATGATTGGCTGGTATCAGTATATGCTGCTTTTACTTACCTACCCGGGACCAGTTTGTCATTCTATAGTCTCGAGGTAGAGTGCAAAGCTGATCTGTCCAGTCTCGAACGATAGCCAGTCGGGTAAACGAGATTATCTCGGCGAATGTGTCGACTTTTTCGAATGAGGTGGGCTTTACATGCAGCATACTCGAACCTCTTGGTGTCATATAAGTCAAGAATGGGACTATTGACATGTTGCCCGCATCAACTGTCTCATTTCTGGTCCATGCACCTCGAGAATATGATTCACTTTTCACAAATACATGATAAATATGCGGACCAAAAGTTCCGAGCACCAGCCATAGTCGAGCCTACTATGTCGTGCCTACGCAATGCTCTACAGGTCTATCGACAAATTCTCAGCAATCAACCATCATCGGATAGCATTGAAACACTCATAACTCCATGATCTCACCCGAGTGGGTAAACTTTGGTAGTATATTTATGGAAAGAGACAGAAGAAAAGGACAAATTTGGCCTTACCATGAATACGATGGCAACTCAAGCGGCTTAGGACTGGCCCATATTTGCACACTCAACCCAATAAGTGCTTACCACCCACATCTTTACATCTGTCATAGACCGGATTCCAAGTCACTCTTGTGTATTATTGAATCATATCGGTTCAATATATAGAATAGGCATCGTGATCGGACCCGAATAGGAGCATTATACTATTGAGTCAAGACCAGACCAGGTGTAACTCCACCACTGCAAAGTGAGTTCAATAAGGGCCCTATGCATCTGTCCAGCGCTAATGTGGCTAGAGATAAATACTTTCTGCAACCAGTGTATCTATGATGGCTTCGAATTCGATGATGACTTTGCTCAAACCCAAGACCTCTGGGGCTGAAGAGAGACCAGAACAATCCTCATACCATGTTCTGTTACCCTTCAAACGAGGCCAATACCACATTGTGCCTTCCATATGATGAGATGATACTCCAGAATCTTTGATCAATGTACCAAAGAAGGATATGACTGTAGCTTCAAAATAGGCTCCTTCGGCATACACCCTCTCTTGACCTCGGTAGCCTTTCTTCGGGCAAGATCTGCGACGCTGGAGTTTGTGATCCGATCTTATCTGAAAGACTGAAAGAACACCAACACCTCCATCCTAAGCCTCCCGCCTACTACCTCACCTCGCTTGGATGTATGGCATCACAACTAGCCGCCCCCAGTCGATCACACCAAGCCACGTTACTCGGGCTGACCAGGATGAACAGTTGCATTCTGCAGCAATAATGACAATTCGACATACCCACTCGTGCGATTGCTATGATCCCTCGTTAGTCAGGCCTGGGACCAACATATCCTGATGTAATTGCCTGCTGGTATCGTATCGACTTGCTTGAAATGGCTCCTAGGTATGTTGATCTACAAACATCCTTAGCTTGCAGATTCCCTTTGGGCACTATAATGACATCACAACTGTTCATGGTGCAATTTCAAGAACCCGATTATTTCAGGAGGCTATCATTACGATGTCAAGCTGTTATCGATTTGCACTCGGAAAATCATACATGGAGCAATAACCGGCGATGACGTCAGTTATACCTGGAAGCAATCACTCGAACTTTGGCCAGCTAAGTATCTTTGCTATCTGCAATGAGTCCGAAGTTGCTGAAAGCCTCATCACCTGCATCAACACTATTTATGAATGCAACATTGCAGAACAGATAATTGCAAGATAGGGGAATACCGTATTCTGAACGATGAAGAAACAGTATATGCAAAAATATCCAGAGATGTCAAACAGTTCAACTGAGTTGTTGCTGTCCGATCCTGATTTTCTGCAGCATCTAGAAGTGAACTGGAGCTCGAACGTTGATCTGTGGAGATTGACTTCCGTCCCTCAACTGCAAGAACGCTTTGGTCGAAAGCTAAGTCTGCGGGTTGACGCTCAGCAAGGAATCTCATTCCTCCATGACACTTGGCACTATCGAACCGCATTGTTCTTTCGCTGCATCCATGGCTTCCATCCGCAAGCGGTAGTAGTATTTGGATCACACGATCAATGTTTTCAATGGATTTGCTGAAGTGCAACAGAAGAGTTGACATGTTAAAGCTAAACATTTCAAGTCAACTAGAGCATTTAGGCATTCTTGCATGGAAGCCAAGTCCAAGACCTTTTTAGTCAGGACCCATTAGCCATGCTTTATTAGCTCAATCCACATGAAAGGCAACGGCGTTGTGTGGTGCCTCACATGTCGAGGAATCAGAACGAAGATGATTACGATACCGCTGACAATTGAGACTTCTGTGTGGAATGGAAGTTAGGCGATTGACCCAATAGCAGTTCAAAAGGAGCTAGCCCCCTTCAACCTTCGGCCGGACGGGTCACTGGTCTCGGCGTGAAGAGATGATAGATCGGTGTTGTGCCAGGACTCACACAAGTTCATTAACTTGTGAAATAAGTCGTGGCTGAAAACCCACGACAAGATCTCGGGGATATTCCCAGGTGAACCTGATACCCGCCCAGACATCCCGTTCTGCGCCCATGTGGGCTTGGGTTAAGCGGCTCAACGAATGAATTGTCGTCCCTTTCGCGGCCATAGGACGGAGTATTGATTGCAGCAGAGGAGCCGAAGATACCCTTTATTAGTTCGTCGGAAAGAAAACCAAATATGGCGGTCTTCCTGAGTGCTTGGATGTAAACTTGTGACTTAGGTAGTCAACAATGTTCTGACTCGAAGCTCGGTATATGCCGCTGATCTAGAACATGTGTTTCCGTTCAAAGTCAATTTCAGCTGTGATTGAATCAAGGTTGAGGCCTCGCAGATGTCGTTGCTTGATAAGTGATCAAGATACAACTGTATTACTCGTACAACTGGGGAACCGGCGTCATCAAAATACATTTTTGTGCCATTATATGACAAGAACCACCAGCCACCTGCTTGGAAAGACCCTGGTTGCATTTTGTCGTGCAGGATGCCAACTTGGGGGCGATCGGCCGGGACTTGACAGCATTGAAGGTTGACAGCGGCACCAGTTTCCCAGACCAACCCATTGCTGGATTGATGTCCGACAATACTTGGGATCTTATTGGTTTGAATTAAACTGCGCACATGGGAAGTTCTATTCAAAATGTCGGTACATCGTCGAACCACGGAACTTCCGCCCAGGTACTTTGCTTGTCTGTAGATTCTATATTCTGCGATGCTTCCACGGAAAGCTTCTGTGGAGAGCTTCTATAGTGGCGGAAACGTTGCAAAGTTATAGTCTAAGTAATTTGTATGTAGGTAAGGCTGGAGCTCACAGATCGATTACTGACCCATGTTGAAGGTAACTTCGGCGAAGCGTCACGATGAAATGGGTCGTCTTCATGTGATAGCGTTCCTGGGTCTATTCCTGAAATTGAGACAGGCAGCAGTGATGCCTGTGATTCGAATGTTCCCATGAGGGAAGGCGCAACCGTCGTCGTCTCTATCTGCCGACCCTGGATCCTGGTTGTGAGTACCGTTGTCACATTCGCATTGGAGCCAGTTTAGGATCTATCACATCCCCACGTCAAGCCATTGCCGGGACGCACATTCATGACAATGTAACTAGATCTCGTTTTCGACTCGCGCTTACCATCCAATTGGGACTATCTGGCATTGGGTCTGTCTATCCCTGAAAGCATTGACATTGGCATTGGCATTGGCATTGGCATTGGCATTGGCATTGACGTGTCAGAAGGTCACCAAGCACCACACAGCACATTGATGCCACGTTGTTGGCGTTACTGTCCAAGCTCAGACAAGAGTCATGAGCTTTGACATGATGCATAAAGACGTGCAGTGATTACTTGCGTAAACGGAAATTAGATCGTTGACGTTGCATCAGAGCGTTGCGCTACATCTACATCGATATCTCGGCCGGGATATCAGAGTTTGGCCTAATGCACCTCTGGAGGAACAAGAAAACTTCTGACGCTGAGCCAGGGTGTCAAAATAAATTGGTCTAAAGTTTTGGTATGATATACTAAGCTTGCCAAAGTCTTTTCATCACCTATATCAAGGGTTCCAAATCTTCTTGTCTCCCCCTGGCACCTCTCCCAGAACCCATGAATGCTCTGACGTAAAGACTCTGCACGGTCCAGGTCGACCCGAGTCGTGAAACCACGACCCAAAACAGGAATGATATTCCCCTCTAAAAGCCAATTGCACCCATTGATCAGGTAAATACTTTACACTAGTCGAAAGGTGGTGATTTTTGGAGCTGTTAAATGGCCTAAGGGAAGCCATCAGATTATCAGCCAACGAGCGGCTAGCCAGATGTCATTAATGACTATCTCACTGCCTTGATCGAATAGTTCACCTCGGGGGTGGTTCCGCCGACGGCATCTAGGCATAGATTGCAACCTTCTATGATCTCGAGGAGGCTGGAACCGTGCGTTTAGCGGCCGACTCTTTAAGGCCGATCATCTGTTATACCTAGAACTCGATATTCAATGAGAGAAGTTTCTCAATTATGGAAACGCGATTTGTTTGTGAGGTTCCCGTTTCTATCCCGGACGGCCGTTCTTCTCCATTATCTCTTCTGATCACGATCTTCTTACCTGACTCAAGACAACTGTCCGTTAACCCGGGACAATGCGACATAGGAGCACAGGCAGGGAACTTTGCGATCACTTCTCAGCCAACGAAAAGGGCATGTTCTTATGTCGATATCGTTTTCCCTGTTAGCCTTGTAGCACTTGATGTAATGTACAGGCTATTTTCTTGGTCCTTGAGATGTAAACTTGACGGTTGACAGCTATGGTAGCCTCTCATAGCAAAAGTCTCAGATTCCAACTCCCAGACAAGATCAGGATCGTTTGTGGTCTCAATGCCCGTTTGCCATTTGCCTTACAGACACGAAACCTTTCTTCTAGTGGACTTCTATCGCTCTCTGAAATCTCCTATGAGAAACGCTGGCGGACCGATATGGCTCAAACCACGAGGTATTGGTCCGCTGTTAATTCCCATGTCTGCATGTCTTACAGTTCAGCCTTGCAGTCTTGGAAGGGAGACACTAAAACGAGTCTGTACTAGATGTCACTGGCTGTGCGTTTGCAGATGCTGATCATTGAACATGGAAATCGTTTTCCTGATGGCCCACGATGCGATCGGGCATCTTGCTTCCTAACGCGACCTAGCAATCGTTCAACCTCGTAGTGTCGCTAGCACGATAGTTTTGCTAGAGTTTGATACGACACTGAAACTGCCTTATTAGCAAATGCGTAGTTCACTCTGTCTTGGCAAAATACGAGTGGATCCAACCAACTGAGTAGCCATCTCCACCAGAAGTCTGGCTTAATATTGATTGAGTGTCTAAGTAACTTAACAGACCGAGGTCTTGGTCGGCATTTGAGACCAGTAATAATCCATGAGAGGGCACTAATATGCCACGTTTTGTGGCTGGATGAGTGGGAATCGTCTCCCTCTTGTGTTCCGCATCTTTAATTGACGCCAGGATTGACTTGATCAGCCATATCCACTTCTCTGTGAGATATTGACACCAGAATGCACTTGGAATTGGGACTGGATTCTTGCTATTCTGGGCTAGGACATGCTTTTCTTGAAGATGTTAGGAAGGCCTGCGGTGTATCGACGCGATTGCCGCAGCTTCCACATGAATCTCATGCAACTCGTAAGCTGGGATCTAGTCCTCGAACAGGTTCATATACATTAGCGCCTTGAGGCCCGAATACATACGTAGTATTGAGCAGCGTTGCAACGGTAGGACCAGGTCCTCAGGGAGCAAGAAAACATCAGACCTTGATACAAGGTGTCAAAATAAACTCAGCAAAAGGTATACTAAGCTTGTCCTAAACTTACACTAAGTTACCTAAGTCTTTTTGTCATTTAGGATCAAGGCCCTGAGTTTTCTTTCTTTCCCTAGCAGGTATAGCTGGGACTCGTGGGTCAAGGGACTAGTTACCCATGTGTACTGTACCATTTGTTGAGCCTCGACTTGGCAACTTTATGGTATGTAGGCAGCATCCATGTATAACAAGACGTTGTCGTGTAACTCGGCTTCTAGATGTAGTGAAAGACGGCATAGATTATGCTTTTCAAGTGTCAAGCAATTCTGTAAATGATTCGAAACTGATACGGTAATATAAAGAGATTTCCCCATTCTATTCACACATGCCATTTTCGTTTGCAGGACAGCTTTATTCCAGCAGATGCACTCACTACTCAATGCCTAAAGTCCACTCTGTGCCGCACCTTTCCATCCCGAATAGACTATTCTGGTGTTAGAAAAACACTACAAATATTCTAGTCAGGTCGAGGTGAATTAGGTACTCATATTGTTGGATAAAGGGGTTTGAGGAGACACCGGGTTGAATATAGTGTTTGTCGTGTGCGTTGGCCTCAACTAACTGCCTACGTTGGAGCCCCCCACACCAGCTGATGCTTTTTTGCTCATTCTCGGTAATTCTCTCTCCGCTCTTCGTGAACCCCTGATCCTTGATCCTACTGATTGGCTGTCATGTTTCGTTTCGCGATTCAAATACTATGAACCTTGCATCAT
The DNA here is from genome assembly GCA_012932015.1 of Fusarium acutatum. Taxonomy (NCBI): domain Eukaryota; kingdom Fungi; phylum Ascomycota; class Sordariomycetes; order Hypocreales; family Nectriaceae; genus Fusarium; species Fusarium acutatum. Next base: position 17,009 of record JAADJF010000175.1, on the reverse strand, counting down.
CATCACTTGCTCTTTTACCTTGACTCTAAGGGACTTATCACGCTCCCGCCCTTGTTGCCGCGAGAGCTTTATAAGCTCAAAAAAGTGTAAAGATGATCGAGAACCGGATCAAATCCAGTGTCAGATATTAACCGTTCATCGGCTCAGACATGCGTGGGTTAAGTACATCGTCATATGGTATGAACCATCTCAGTAGTATCAACTACAAGTCTGGAACCTAAGCGTCTGCTGGAGAAACTTAACCAAGGAATTGGCGATAATTCCTTGATTATCTCTTATCTGTGCTAGGGAAAAGGTTGCGGTAAGTCACTTTTACTAGAGGCGTAGTGGTTGTGTGGGCATCTGAGAGCTGCCCTGTCGTATCTTCGTCATATCTCTTTCGAATCTTGAGTATGTAACGATATGATGGTATATTATAGAGCATCCAATCAAGGAGACGCCTTGTGGTGACTTATTAGGGACTAACCACTGTTCACTTTCCATATCTGTAAGCATACCGTTGAGTTTATTTCATGCTCAATTTCATCGCCAGTCTGGGTTCATGTTGATATCCTTTTCACATCATCTAGGCATCACCCACCCGTCCACCCCAACCCTTCAAACTGATCATTTTGCAGGAGTGCTTTCGCTGGCACTGCCTGTCAGATCACCTTTTCGACACCCCCCGAAGCAGCTGAATCATCAGTAATTCCTTCACACAGCAATTGCTTGTACGTTATTAACTTGTCATCAATTTATCCCTCCAACAACTCTTCATCGGATAGGTCGCAGCGACGCGGCCTAATTCAACATTAAGGTTTCCCCAAGTAGAATTTGACTTCCATTTAAGAACCTCGTTCGCGGTACAGATGTCACCACACTTAGCACGTCTGCCTACCCAGAAGCCTCAAAAAAGAGTAGTCATCGATGCGTGGCTGCATGGGAGTACTCGCATAGGTTACCTGGGTTGACCGCTAAAAGTCTACCAAAGACTCATCCAGCGCCGGGACGCAGACAGACACTTCTATTTCACAACCTTTCGAGTGGAGAGACATTCCGAATGCCAAATTGCCTGCCCTTCGATCACTATAAACCTTCTCACCTATTTGGAGTACTAGAAGTACATATCCTGCCCCTCAAACAAGCTTGTCGGTCGATTTATCACAATCCCACCAAAGAACCCAGAGCAGCATGCACTAAAACCATACAGGGATTGGTGAGTGACTGGGATCCCTAGACAGCATCACGCCAAGTCCAGTCTAACCCATCCCGTCTTGGACGCCTCATTCCATCCTCCGTCGATCCATCACCACTTATCCGGTCCTCCAGGTAAACCCATGGTTATTGTTCGTCAAGTTCGGCGGATAAATGTAGTCTAAATAATTAATTAGTTCCCTTTATTGCTTTAATTCGAACTGAAACACAAACCGCAGTCTTGTCTCGCTCTTGGTGTGCTCGAGCCTCTAGGCCTTCGACACGCTAGGCAAGGCTATGGTACTGTCGAGTCAGGTCGTCAAGCTGCTTCTGGATGTTTTGGAGTGTCGAGTTAACAGGCGCCAGCTCCTCCTTCATGATACTGTGAAGGATGTTGAAAAGTTCATCTTTGGACACTTCTTGAAAGGTGACTCCTTGCATAGAACTCATGATTGAAACAATTGAAACTGATGATTTTGATGGTATGGGTGTTCGTATTGAATTGTTTGATGACTTGTTTGATGGGCTGGCTGATTGTGGAGATGTGTAGGAGAGAAAAGCAAGGTTGATCTCAGGTGGTGGGGTTTTACCAAGTCCGCCAATCATGCACCTGAGGAAAGAGCAGACCTGCACTGTGATGTTGCACTGTGCAATGGGGAAACCGCCGCCACCACCAACTCCAACAGCAACGACCGTGCCTGTGACTCGAGCACCCATGCCCACTTCGCCGCCGCCGTTGCTGATAACCCTGACTCTCCAGGGTCACTCATCAACTGGGGCTCAAGCTCGCTGACGCAAACGCAGTCGCTGTCGCCGTCGCCCCAGCCCGAGACCCCTACCACGGGCCATTTTCTGCCTGGCGCTCACGCTAACTTTGCTTCTAAATCCGTTGTTCCAGCCGCTGCCTCGGTGCTGTCGAGTACTATTACTACCGCTAAAGCTGCTGCCCCCCAACTCTCCATCGGCGACTTTGATCCTTGTATTCCCACCAACACTTCCTTCGACCTCACCGAAGAGTTCCAAATCGTTGATACCAACCTTCACATCAACAATCGCGACATTGCCATTCAGCCATTCGACTCTACACTTCCTGAAGACACCGAAATCACCATGACTACCGGGCCATCCCTCGACCCTTCTATGGGCCGCCGGGACTCATTTGTCAGCGCTGGCCCTAAGCCCATATCGATGAACAATCCCAACCGTGGTGATAATGCGAACCGCAATAGAAGAGAGTCTCTTGCTGGCAGCCTTATGGGAGGTGGCATGAGCTGGGGAGGCATGTCCTTTGGTAGTTTTGTTAGAGACGAGTAAGTCACCTTACTGCATACTTTTATCCTCATCATCATCCTGTTCTTGAAACATTGCCTTCGCTTTGGCACCCTGTCCGAGCGGTCACTTCTCTGTCACGATCAGGCTTCTTTTGCTTGCTTTGAGCTCAACCTTGTTCCACTTGATCAAAGCGAAATGGGTCATATCACGAAAACTCAGCTTGTCTGTGACTATTATCGCTTGCGAAGACAACTGATCATGTATTGTGGCAAGCCGTTTCTCAGCTTCGGGCCCCATTCTTGCCCTGCGACAGCCCACATGCGTCAGAAATCGATCATGCCCGATGCTTCATCGCACTTGAGGCTACAGTTTACTGACATCGTGGTTCTATAGTATTATGATGGCAGGCACGTCGCCTTTCGGAACTCACCAGTCTCCTTCCTTTCACTCATCTTCCTATCTCCCTAAGTTGGAGGCCAACTTCATGCGAGATTTCACTTGCTGCGGCAAGATCCTGCCTAATCTCCACGACTTGCTGCAACATTACGAGGAAGCCCACACGCAACCCAGCCCGAACACAGCCCGAAATAATGCCTTTTCTCAATTCTCTCAGTTGGGGCTGCCTAACGCCCCTCGGATGTCGATGTCTCGAGCTGGGTCGGCAGCGCCAGGCGGCAGTTCCCTTGCAACGAACCAACTTGGACAACATAACCGCGGCCAACAGACGCCCCATGATACGCATGGAGGCTCTGCAATTGCGTCAAACCTGAATGATGAGATGGATGCTGTTGCAGATATGGAAATGGACGATGCTGTTGGCACGATGGAGATGGACGATAGCCAGCGAATGTCCCAAACGAGACAACTTTTTGGTCAGCAGCAGAGACCCGAGCTGAATATGAACACCTCTGGTCTTACCCAGGGCCTACGGACCTCTCAGCCACCCACTCCCGCTGCCGCCAGCTTTGGCCTGCAGAACAACCCCACAGTCTCTTCCGTCAATACACCTACTCTTACGACCCAAGGACAAGTACCACATACCCAGCAAGTTGATATGGAGGAAGACCTGCCGGGTATGCCTATGGGTGGCAACACGAACGATATCGGCGATATGAGCTTTGGTGGAAACCAGAACAATAGTGATTCGAATTTTTGCATAAACGATCCTGGGAAACACCTTTTCAGCTCCACTGGTGCTTTCCCTGCTGCCAACCGTTCCATCCAGGCACAATTGCAACAGCTAGGCATTAACCAAGCCCAGTTGAACGATCCACAGGCCAATAAGATTCTTATGCAGCGTTTACAGAGCATGATGATGCCTGAAGAGCACAAGCCGTTCAAATGCCCAGTTATTGGCTGCGAGAAGGCGTACAAAAATCAGAACGGTCTGAAGTAAGTTCTGACTCATGGCGTTCGATTGTAACTCGATCCTGAATTTGCTTGCTAACTTGTTTTCAGATACCACAAAACTCATGGCCATCAAACCCAACAGCTTCACGAGAATGGAGACGGTACCTTTTCTATCGTCAACCCAGAGACTAGTGCCCCTTACCCCGGAACATTGGGAATGGAGAAGGAGAAGCCTTTTAGCTGTGAAACATGCGGCAAACGATACAAAAACTTGAATGGACTGAAATACGTAAGTTTGCTCATGAAATTCTAGCTTTAAAGTCTATTACATGCTAACATTTTCCAACAGCATAAGGCTCATTCCCTTCCCTGCAATCCTGACTTCAAGCTTCAGGCTCTTGCAGCAGGTATGAACTTGCCGGGAATAGGAGAAGATCAAATGATGCAATAGTACAGCACGATGACAAGACTTTGAGTGAGAGCGCTGAAGGAAGTGAAACTACTACATTTCCGAGCGAGGCCTTGGGTTCCAGATGAATCCAGTGCAATGCTGGTACGAACTCTCGACTCTTTCCGGCATACCATATTGAGCCTATATGCACTATCAGTATCTCTTTGTCGCCAATACCCCTCCCGGACACTGCATTCTGTCTTGTACCCGGATTTTTCAACATCTTACCTCAGCGTTAACGATCCGTAATTAGACGGCCTCAACTCAACCACTGGGGAAAGGCACACCACTTTTCTAACTCCGCTATCCAACTGCAGGCACAAGTCCAGGGTTTGACCTCAGTTTCTGCAACTGTTATATCACTTAAGATGGACATGCCATGTGTTGGAAAATCTCGTGGTTGGGTACGCGTTAGCTGGATCTATTGATACTCCATGTCTAATTCGAGTCAGACGCCTGTGCTGATATGCTGGCTGGCCTGGCACGTGGAAATGGGTTATTTTTTCTTTTTTTTTTCTTTCTGCTTTCTGGTATTATTATTAAAAGTTGATAGGGGGCCCTTAGATGTTCGGTTGGGAAAGATGGCATTTGCATGGTGCCCTGGAAATTTGGGCGATCTTCCTTTTTGTTTTGTTTGAGACGGCGATGCATGATCACACTTGTTTTTGACTACTACCGTTGTTCAGTTGACTATTGTTGGTAAAGCAATCGCCATCATCTTGTGCTGACATTATATTAAAAGCGAGGTTGGCTGGAGTCGGTCGAACAATGAAAAGCGAGGTTATAGACTGGACAGCTTCGCCTGCCCTTTAAGTGAATAATATTGTTTTTGAGATTCCAGCACCAAAATTAAGATGTTATGGAGTACTAACTTAGTAGAAGAAATCAAGGACATGTTGATGCTGCTAGTCGATGATTCTAATTGCTCTTGGCTGCAATAGTGCATTGACCAGTGATTCTTTTCTCAAACATCAGCATCACGGCCTATATTGAAATAAGAACTACCAACTGGTTGAACCCGTTAGCCGTACTAAGTGGACACCAAAAGGTTGCCACGCTCTAGATTTCTGGAAGAGGTTGCGAGGGCCGGGGAGACAAATCTATGAGTCGAGATCGGACAGAGTAAACAGGGTTAAGGGGTATCGTGCATTTGACATATCTATCTGATTTTACAAGACCATAGCTTATAACTTAGTAGTTCGCTGTGCAGATACAAAACGCCTCGCAATGCATAAGAAGCCAACCTGAACAAGGAATAGGAAGCAACAGTCGTTTACACCCCAATGGACAGAAGCTCTATAATGTAGGCATTGCACGATGCAGATGCATAATAGACGGCCCTATACTTAGGAAACATTTCCCGAAGTGCCACTATGCTTCTTACCGGCCATCCTGCAGTCGAATGCGAAGTAGAAAGGCCAGGTGGGCTTGATATAGGTAATGAAAGCAGGACCAGAAAAAGGGCAGGTGCTTTAATGGCATCGAGCAAATCGGCAACTTTGCGAGTATGAAGAAGTTGCCGAGATTCGCATGATACAGGATAAGAATCCCTGGACCAGCCACCAAGACAACAGCAATTGTACATTTTACTACTTCATGTCATCTCCATGCCATCGTCGTCATCGGCTTCAGACTCGATCATATGGGTTTGGTTACTGCTTATGCTCCCCTTACGAGCATCGTGACCCATGCTATCGTTCATGCCACCCCATTCGAGTTCTTCTCCGCCGATGATACGTCCTTCCATGTCGATTTCTTGTGAAAGTTCGACGAGTGCAGTGCGCGGCAAACGAAGGAAGCCCTGGGTCCGGACGATACGGCCCCAATGGGTCATACAGAATCCTGCGGCACGTTTGCGCAACCACTCTTCATTAGCGAGCCCTGCACAGTACCATATGATACAAGCATGGTCGACATCGAGTTCTTTGGCAAGTCTATTGACACAGAGCAGGCGAAGATGAGGGATGTTGTAGATATTGGACATTACCAGAAGGCCAGCCACATCAGAGAGCGCCGTGGTTGCGTCACTATCGTTGTCCGAGGTACCACGGATGCTATCTGTGTATAGATAGTAGAGGAAGGCCTTGACTACACTGTAAGGCTCGGGGATGTGCATCTTTTTGGTGTGAAACTCAGCCATCTGGGCGTTGTAAAGACGCGCAAAGTGTGGCCAACGCGCTTGGAGAATGAGCTTGTGAACATGAATAGGTTGTGAGGTCGGCGCGTCTGCTGAGAGCCAGCTCTCGTTTCGCGGTGTTGTCTCGTCATTTCGAATCAGACCACAGCTCAGAGCCTCATCGTCATCGTAATCACCAGCCAGCGCAGTAACGACAAAATCAGTTCCGCTGCCTGTCTCAGGTGGCTGGTTGAAGAGCTTCGCTAGATCTGAACCTAGTCCTTTAGAAGGTTGATCCACGGCTCTTGTCATAGCAGATGGCCTTGACTCTACCCTTGGTTCTGGTGTCAAATTATCGCCCAGGAAGCCATATCGTCGCAGGTCAATTTCCATAATATCGCTGTCAAATCATGTTAGCCATAGCATCAGGTTTTGAGACAATACCGGCCTTACCTAAGATATTCTTCGTAGCCATTGGGCCCTATGTCGCCCGGAGCAGGGTCAGTTGGACATCCTAGTAACCAGGATTTGGTGCCATCCTCATTCATACAGCAGTAATGCCACCTGTAACCCGCTTTGAAGATCTCCCGCCCTCCAGCAAGCTTCGTCCAGCGAAGCGTGCCAAGGTCCAGGGCTGACAAAGAACATTCTCTCGATGTAAGAGTCGCCGCAGGTGTGACAAAATCGAGGAGAGTACCCGAAGAGTAGGCATGAAAGTGAAGACCGGAGCCCTGAGAAGGAATTGAGGGACCAGACATGAATTTGAGAGCAGATATAGACCCCGGGGCCACAGGGGCGTATGTCTTCATTTGAATTGAAGGCGGGTTGACCTGAGCTGTGCGAGAGTTGGCGGCGTAGCCAGAAGCCCCTACGACAGGAGCCTGGGCCATGGTGTATGGAGGTCGGGGAGAGCTACTCGCTCGAGTAGACAGAGAACCTCGATCGAAGATGCCTATTTGAGGTCGAGAATCAAATTGCGGATTTCCTTTCAGATCTAACCACCACAGATCGCTGATCTTGTCCATGTCCTCACTCAGACCTCCAAATACCCAGACTCGGTCGCCCCAGATATAAGCTGAGTGGTCGAAACGACCAACAAAACGCCAAGACTTGGACCAGGTAAAAGTCTTCAAATCGAGGTAACAAATGTCATCCAACACATAGTTGTTCTGGCCAGTTATGCCACCAATGATGAAGAGCTTGTCCTCATGTAAGACAGCAGCATGTCTCGCTCTACCTTTCGGGATCGGGCCTGAGACTTGTGGCTGAGTCCAGTGGGCAGTCTTGAGGTCAAAGACAATAAGGTCCGAAAGGTAAGTTCGATGTTCGTTCTCGCCGCCAAAGACTAAGAGTTTGTTTCCCTGATACAAGGTCGCAGTGTGTCCTGGACAATATTAGCAGCTGTAGTGCGGTAGTTTTCTGCGTGGCTCACCCATCCGAACTCCTGGAATATCACCATAGTTGTCGACAAGACTCCATTGATGGCTGACGAGGTCCAGCCTCAGCACGTGATTATAAACCTCATCGGTATATTGGTCGAACCCTCCAAAAGCATATATTTGATTATTCCCACAATACGTCACTGAAGCATTTACTAGACAAGCGGGTCTCTGGCCTAGTGTGCGGGTGACTTTGGGTCGGTATCCATCGGCGAGGCTGCGACCCTTTGCAGGGGAATTTGGCATGATGTAGGTATTGTTAGACGACGAAGTGGCCGAAGGCGGCGTCGGCGTCGGTTGCAGCGAATTCGAGGTCGACGAAGTCTGGTTGACAGCACCCAAGGCCTGCGTTGTTCCGGCGACAGGGGTAGGCCCGCCAAAGATAGATTGTCCGGGGGTTGAAGGTTGAGCCATGGCTTAAATTGTAAATTCGACGAGCGATCAGTGGCGTTGGCTGCACATTTCACAACGTTGTGCTGCCGTTGAAACTGGGTGGTCGGAGAAAAAGAGGGACAAAGGCTGAGCACAAGAAGTGAGTACAATGAACAAAGTCACGTCCTCGTGGTTGAGCCGTCCGTCGGGTCGGTGAAGAAAGTGGATGTGAGAGTGGATGGTGTTAAATGCGGCCGGTGATGCAACAGACAAAGTGAAAAGGTTCCCCTGCTCTTTTGGAACCGCGTCTACCTTACTGTAAGAGAAATTTGGTCATCGCGCCAGGCCAGGATGAGGCTGATGAGGCGCTATGTTTTCGTAATCTAATTGGCTCGTCTACGTTGGCAGGGTCGCGGAACGGGAGCAACTCAGGTCCGACTACAGGTTTAGTGGTTGCCCGGCCAGAAGCTCGGAGGGGCATAAGTAAATAAAAGGTAACTGTCATGAGCTCCAGCTTGTGAATGATTCTCTCCTTATGATCACCATCTACAACTCGCTCCCCTCCTCAATCACTTTAATTCTTCGCTATAGCCCTGTGCTCTTCTGCAAACCTCTCTTCCAACGCTTCTTACAAGAAATATCAAAGCTTGCTAGATCCTATCTCCAAGGCTATTTGATCGCCCCCCAACTTCGTTATACCTTTGTGAAGACAGCCTCGATTTTTATCGATCATTGATCTCAGTACAGGTATACTAACTACTAGGAAAGGGCTCCTCATTCGATAGCATCAAGGCTCGATATACTATCCGGCTTTGGCCACTCGTCTAGAGCTCCACTTACACGCTCTTCGACTATCTCTACCTTGTTTGATACACAGGTCATAATATCACAAAATTCATAATGGCTTCTGTAGCATTGTCGACGCCTGTAAAGTCCCATAAGGGGCTTTTCTCAGCGCGTACCGCTGGTGGGCGCATGCCTTTGACTCCCTCTCCCCGCCAACAGTCATCCACCACGAATGTCCCCGTCAACCTGAACTCTTCCCCATTTACCCCCGAAAGACAGTCTAGCAACGAGTTTAGGCCATCCGGGCGCTCTACATATGGAGGCAACCTCATGTCTCACCTTGCTCGATCTACTACAAAGTCCTCTCACCGTGACTCCCCCAAGTCCAACATCGCCCGTGGAGTTCAGACTCCCCGGAAGGCTCTTGAGCTTGGCGTCTCTGATTTTACTCTCACTGGCACTGGCAACACCACCAAGACCCCTTCAAGCACAAAGTCCAAGAAGAACCTCCGCTCCAAGACTGCTAAGACTACTCTGAACTATGGTGGCGACCGATTTATCCCCAACCGTGGCGCAAGCTCTGCCATTTCCAACGCTGGTTCTGGCAAGCTCGATCTCGCCGATAGGCAACGCCCAAAGAGCAGCAGCTCCGAGAGCTCTACTGTTCTATCTAATGCTGCTGACGAAGCCCTGGCTGCTCTCGAGAGCCTCAACATCAACGATGATGAGCCTGACAACTATTCTCGACCCTCCCCTAACACCGTGGCTTACCAAGATTCTCTTGCCAACGCCTGTGGTGTCAGCCTAAACACTCGCATCCTCGAGTTCAAGCCTGCTGCCCCTGAGTCTTCCAAGCCAATTGACCTGCGACAACAGTACAACCGCCCCCTCAAGTCTACTACTTCCAGCTCCGCCCAGCTCCGCCGCCGCATTGCTACTGCCCCTGAGCGTGTCCTTGATGCCCCTGGCCTCGTGGACGACTACTACCTCAACCTTCTCGACTGGAGCTCTGGTAACCAGGTTGCTATCGGTCTCGAGCGCAATGTCTACGTTTGGTCTGCCGATGAAGGTAGTGTTAGCTGTCTCCTTGAGACCACTCCTGACACATATGTCAGCAGCGTCAAGTGGTCTGGTGATGGCGCCTATGTCAGTGTTGGTATGGGAACTGGCGAGGTCCAGATCTGGGACGTTGCAGAGGGCCAGAAGATTCGAAGCATGTTCGGCCATGATACACGTGTTGGTGTCATGGGATGGAACAAGCACCTCCTCTCTACTGGTGCTCGTAGCGGTCTTGTCTACAACCACGACGTTCGCATTGCCGAGCACAAGGTTGCTGAGCTCGTCTCCCATACATCCGAGGTTTGCGGCCTTGAGTGGCGCTCTGATGGCGCACAGCTCGCTACTGGCGGCAACGACAACCTCGTCTCCATCTGGGATGCCCGATCTCTATCCGTTCCTAAGTTCACCAAGACCAACCACAAGGCTGCTGTCAAGGCCCTCTCTTGGTGCCCTTGGAACATGAACCTCCTTGCTACTGGTGGCGGCTCTTATGACCGTCACATTCACTTCTGGAATTCCACCTCGGGTGCTCGCGTCAACAGCATCGACACTGGTTCTCAGGTCACTTCTCTTCGCTGGAGCCCCCACCACCGCGAGATCGTCAGCTCAAGCGGTTTCCCTGACAACTCTCTCAGCATCTGGAGCTACCCCACCCTTGTTCGTACTGTTGAGATCCCCGCCCACGAGAGCCGAGTCCTCCACAGCTGCCTGAGCCCTGACGGCCAGATGCTTGCAACAGCTGGTAAGTTCACACGCTCAGACGTTAACTAGCAGTATACTAACAACCCCCCTAGCTGCTGACGAGAGTCTCAAGTTCTGGAAGATCTTTGAGAAGAAGGCTGGTGCCACCGCTGGCATTGGTGCCTCTGGCGCGTCGAGCAAGGCCTCCATGGCCAAGCAGATGACCATCCGATAAGTGCCAGTACCCACTGGACCACGGTAGGTATGACCTTTCACTAGTATCTGGGTCTCTGTATTTGAAGCACGGAGTTGGGGTGTCCCGCCTGCCCTTCTGCTCGTGGTATGAAAGTGCTTCTCCACGCAGAGACGAACGAAACGGAATGGTCATGAAATTACGGTAGACGCATCATTGCATCGCAACGCTCTGGAAGTTCTGAGTATGAAGTCGCCTTGATGGTGGACTTCCTGTGTTAATTATTATGGTCGTTTGGGATCTGGTTTTATGCATAGTGATCGGATAGGAATTGGAATTAAAATGAAATTAAAATGCCATGAGCATTATTTAAATTCGTTGAACGTCAGATACTCTTCTGACTGTCATTGTACTGCAAGGCCAATTTGATCATGTGATAGTAAGTACCTGGGCGCCCACTATAGCTGAGTGTCTTACCATTAAACGCCCTCCAGCTTGTTACCCCTTACGGCCATGATTATGTGAGTTCTATATATAAGGTACCTACTGGTAGCTTCAACCCTAGTCCTGCCAAGTTACCAGGTAAGGAATAAGTCATCACTGATCCAGTCAATCCTGCTCTCGTACAATTAGTTGTCTTAACCAGTACCAAGTGACCTCGTTGCTTTTCTTGTTACAGCACATATAAAGTCTCTCCTTACTAGTTGGATAATATGTGCCGTTGAGATTCTTCCAAATTCTCACTCAGCACCGGCTGACTGCAAAATGGTAGATTATGGTTATGGCAATTTTCCAAATATGTAGAATTAGATGAGTGATTCTTTCTTATTGCTCACGAGAATCATCTTGTAATGTCTATCATACTGGTTATCATTGAGAACTATCGTAGCCGTGGGGTCTTCAGTTCCAAATCTGTATCTTTTCAAGCGCTTTTTCTGTTTTATCTCTATTTCTATATTGTGAGACGCTTCATACACCACCTATGGCTTGTCCCAAGGGGCACTATAGTACGGATAGCTCATACGGGCAGGTCCATGCTGTAGCTCGTCCAAACAAGTATACCTTACCCAAAATAGTGAGATAGAGGATGCCAAACAAGGATCCGCCAGCAAACGTGTCCCTCAAATAGGGTCCAAGCGGCACGTCTGGGATCAAAAGCACCTACGCATTTACCAGTTTACCGCTATAGGTACTGTATTCTTTAGTACTTTTGACGAGGGCGTACTTGTAGTCACATCTGGCTGAACGATTTTACCCATGTTGTCACAAATTAATCAAGCAGATAAAGGTTGGCAGCTAAGAAAGGTCATACACTCTACTCTGTACTGATTGTAGAAATGCAGAAGCAATAATCTATAGACATTTTCTTATCTCAAATCAAGTAGTGAAAGAATCAAGTGCTGAAGGAACATCTGCTTGAGTGTCAGGCGAAAGAGGCATAGCACCTTTGAACAACTTCTGGGTCATAATGGAGTGACTGCACATAGAACGGACTGCTCTACAGCTGGGTCTTCTACTGAGTCGAGTCTGGCATATGCTGGTGGCTTAAGATGGCATGACGGAATCAGCAACTTAAAGCCATCAGACACTGTTATTCATTCTTGAGCTGGTGTACTTAGTCATGTCAGCTGACATGAAGTATCTCCAACTTTATAATGTCACGTAATGCAAGAGCTCCGTTATACTGTGCACGAGAATGATGGAGAATATATGTTTACAATGAAGTGCAACTAGCCTGAAGTTTCTTTGTCACCATATTACAGGTTAATGATAAGTTTGAGGACCACTATCGTGCAGCTCATGTCTCGAAGTTTTAGGCCAAGAATGTGTATAATTCATGAAAAGATTCTGCAATTTATCTCTTGACTCTTGGGGCCCGGAAGACAGATGGAAGGCAAAGGGATCACAAGTTCCTCCACCAGGTCGGTCTTATACTGCGACTCACGTAGTGACCCCCTGCTAAGCTCTTCTTTGTCTGCCCCGATGGGCGTCATGCAGATCGAAGGATTGTGTTACCCGAACAAGGGCTGTCAAGCTCCGTGTTCTCACTGCCGAGGATTAACACATGCCTCTGGTTCCATCGAAAAAAGGTCGTAAGAGGAAATAGTAACTACCGGATGAAGAAAGAATTTGACATGTCTCATTTTGAAAAAATGTGAAGAGAAAAACGACAAAAGATCCTACCAGGAACAGCAGAGTCACATTTTAACCACAGCAGAAGTAGAGCAACAGAGCCCACTCCTCAGAAAAGTATTTTACAGTCTTGTAGTGGAGAGAATTTCAATAAGAGTATCACATAGTTTGCTGAACCAGTTTCATTCTCAGTTGATTTTGTGGATGATGTTTATCGGGCGCTTATACAATCGACACTGTATTGGGAAGGGTTTTCAGCGTAGAGACACACAGTGTTCTGATACACATTAACTGTGTGTTGGTCCTTCTGGTAGTGTCGCTCACATTTGGTCGATATTCGCCGAGCTAAAGCAATGTATCCTCTACCTGAATCAAGGTATAAGATACATACCGCCATTGCTTGGCGGGGCAAATTGCCTGGTACAAATGCCAAGCTGTTTTATTACCAACCTCAGCGCGTCAAATCAAAGATAAGGTAAGACAAAGACCCTTGGATAAGATTAGTTTCCCTCAGGTATCTCTACCTCTCCCTTACCTCACCAAAGAAAGAGGAGAGAGACAACTCTCTTTGCAACATCTCGAAACCCTTTTTCTCTGTTCCTTTCGACGCTCAACGCGGTACGGGCCCATATTTCTACCATGCTCCTCCGCAGTCGAGGTCTCGTTTTAGTTTGCGGCCTGTTGACAGTGATCCTCTTCTGCTATTGGGCTGGTAGGACCCCTGAATACGTTGGACCCCGATATGGACACGGTCCTTACAACCACAACCAGAAGCACGGCTGGCCCGTAAAGACTTCGCTGTGGAGGCAAGACCAGGATGAAAACTATTACTGGAACACCGTCAAAGTCAACTATCCTCACTCCGCCTTCCAACCACTGCCCACTTCTCCTCCTGTCACCTATCCCAAGGTCCAAGCTACGTTCCCTGAATTCTCCATTAGTACTGCTGAACTGCGACGCGAGCGTCAACAAGCTGTCAAGGCGACCTTCACAAGATGTTGGAATTCTTACAGAAAGCATGCCTGGATGGCAGACGAGCTCAGTCCCGTCTCGGCTGGCCAGGCAAATCCATTCGGCGGCTGGGCCGCTACTCTCGTTGACTCCCTTGATACCCTTTGGATCATGGATATGCACCAAGAATTCTACGAAGCCGTGGATGCAGTCGACAAGATTGACTTCACAACCACAGATCTCAAAGAAGTCAATATCTTTGAGACTACTATCCGTTATCTCGGTGGCTTTCTCGCCGCCTTTGAACTTAGCGAGGATATGCGTTTGCTTCGTAAGGCAGTCCAGGTTGGTGAAATGATTTACAAGGCTTTTGACACACCCAACCACATGCCTGTCTTGCGCTGGAATTTTCACGCTGCTGGGGAGGGCAAAAATCAGATTGCTGGCGCCGGTGTCCTCGTTGCAGAGATCGGAAGCTTGTGTATCGAGCTTACACGTCTCTCGCAACTCACGGGAGATGCCAAGTGGTTTGACGCCTCACAGACTATCATGGATCTCCTGGCGGCACAGCAAGATTCGACCATGCTCCCTGGACAGTGGCCTCTGATTGTGGATGCAAAGAGCCAGATCTTCAACCAAGGATCTGTTTTCACCCTCGGTGCAATGGCTGACAGCGTTTACGAATACTTGCCCAAGATGGCTGCACTAACAGGCGGGCAACTGCCTGTTTATCAAACCATGTATGAGAAGGCCGTGGATGCAGCATTAGAACACAATTTGTTTAGACCGATGACGCCTGAGAACAAAGATATTCTCATATCTGGACAAATTCATGCCAAAGACAAAGGTGGAAAGATACAGTTGGAACTTGAGAGCCAGGGGCAGCATCTAGTCTGTTTCCTTGGAGGTATGCTGGCATTAGGTGGACGACTCTTCAACCGCCAGCAGGACGTCGACACTGCAGTCAAACTTACCAATGGCTGCATCTACACCTATGAAGCATTTCCTCATGGCATCATGCCTGAGACCTTCTACATGGTTCCCTGTGACTCCAAGGAGCATTGCCCATGGGACGAAAAGCTGTGGAAAGAAGGCGTCCTCACGCAGGCAAAGATCAAGGAAGGCGAGACAGCACAGGCGGATGCCATTATCAAAGACGAGCATCTTCCCGGCGGGTTTACTCATATTCCTGATCGCCGATATATCCTGCGCCCAGAAGCCATTGAGAGTGTTTTCATGATGTATCGGGTCACCGGCGAGAACGAGTATACAGAGCACGCCTGGACTATGTTCAAATCGATTGAAGAAGTGACCAAGACAGAGCTGGCTAATACAGCTGTGTGGGATGTTACTGTTACAGAGGAGAAACCCCGCGCTGTGGACTCAATGGAGTCCTTCTGGATGGGTGAAACCCTCAAGTACTTTTATCTCATTTTCAGCGACCCGGAGCTGATCAGTCTGGACGAATATGTATTTAATACTGAGGCGCACCCACTGAGACGACTGGTGGCATGATGGATGGCGATGCCAGATACATACACAGCATATAAATGAGTATGAAAAACAGATGAATGATCTATCGAGTAAGGAAGCGACAGGGAGTACTTATGTTTCCAAACATGGAGGAAATATTGAATACAAAGCCGGGTGAACGATGCATGTTACATGGCACTCCTGATATCTCGCTGAGGTTTGCATTTGATGCCAAAAATCACTGAGGATGTAGCCGGAGTGAAGGAGACATAAAACAATTATCCACAAGTGAAAGAAATCTTAGGCCAGCTTCAGTATAGTAAAGCCTAAATTTAGTATTTAATTTTATATCCCAGTTGTTCCAATCCACTTCCATTCCGAGGCCTATCTACGAATTCGATATCATCTGAGTTGTGACAATGATAGAGAGATGGGTCGCAGTGAGGTAGGTTACATTCATTCTCAATCAGCCCTGTGAGCGGAGCCTCTCAGTGGACTGGAAAGCCCAGTGGCCGCTGGGGCTGGGATTGGAGTGCTGAGTCAGCCTAAGGTAGCTAGCAGTTGATGAAACAGAAATCTCCCAGAGGCTACCAACTCTCCCCACTGCACATCACATCACAAAGCCGCACAACACCCCGACCTGGCACAAGACCCTCTTCGGTATTTTGCATCCGTGTGACGCAGTAAATTAATTGATATTGATTTGTGTCTTACTTGTTCTGATATTTCGTTGGAAGCATTTTCGCTTCGCATTGCAGTTGAAATCAATTCTTTCATCGTTTAAGAGTCTCCCCCAGCTAGGCGCATCGCATCGCCGTGGCTAAGTGCCGGAATTACATCTATCGACATCAAGCGCATTTCTCGAGCACCTCAGCAACAACATTCGCACTACGATATCTCTTCCTCAATAGGCCCTTTTCAGGTCTCTTCTGAAGAACAGGTTTGCGCTGCTTATAGCGAGCTGCACCTTGCGTTAGCCAGAGCCAAGGTCATCCGTGTATAGAGAACTGCCATCGGGGCACATCTGCTTGACGACGCCATCTCAGCGACTCCTCAATCGAGGATCCACCTCTTCTCAATATCCTAATCAAACCCACCGACCGGACTACGTTCATACCACGTTCATACCATCATGTCGAACCCGGCCGTCGGAAACGTCTACCAAGCCATCATTGACGAGGTCGTCAATAGTTCGCGAGTTGATTTCGAGGAGAGCGGCGTTGAAGAGTCAGTGCTAGAGGAGCTGCGACAGGTAAGAGATATACTTTTTGTCGAGTTTCATGTTTTGCCTGCAATTCTCGTTGATTCTCGGGAATCACCAAGGAATGGGTGAGAGAAGCCTATATCATCAACAAAGACGAGTGTCGATTTGTTTCAACTCCGCACACTATCATATTCCACGAATATGGCGAGATCAAAGACAGCAGGTTCTGTCAAGTAGCAGCACTCTCTTTCGAGATGGCCTCTAGAGCTGAAGATCGACCAGGAGTCGAAGCGGAGTGCATCGCAGGCAGCATTGCGAAGGGGGGCAGGAGGGAGATGGCGGGTTACGGGGAGGGT